>VMBQ01004158.1:0-14067 GCA_007657795.1 Dreissena rostriformis | reverse complement strand
TACTACTACTACTACTACTACTACTACTACTACTACTACTACTACTACTACTACTACTACTACTACTACTACTACTACTACTACTACTACTACTACTACTACTACTTCTACTACTACTACTAATACTTCTACTTCTTCTTCTACTACTACTACTACTACTACTACTACACTACTACACTACTACACTACTACTACTACTATTACTACTATTACTATTATTACTACTATAACTACAACTACTACAACTACTACTGCAACAACAACAACAACAACAACTTCTACTACTACTTCTACTACTACTACTACTACTACTTCTACTACTACTACTTCTACTACTACCACTACTACTACTTCTTCAACTACTACTGCTTATACTACTACTACTACTTATACTACTAATACTACTTCTACCAGTACACATACTTATACTACTAATAATACTAATACTACTACTACTATTTGTACTGTAACCACCACTGCTACTGCTACTGCTTCTTTTAATGCGACTGTAACTTCTACTGCTACTTATTCTGGTACTGCTACTGCTATTGCTACTACTGTTACTGCTACTACTGCTACTGCTTCTACTACTGATACTTCTAATGTTTCTGCTAGTGTTACTGCTTCTGCTACTGCTACTGCTACTACTATTGCTACTGCTGCTGCTACTAGTGCTTCTGCAACTGGTACTGCTACTTCTACTGATACTTCTTATGATACTGTTAGTGTTACTGCTTCTGCTACTGCTACTACAATTGTTACTGCTTCTGCTGCTACTACTGCTTCTGCAACTGCTACTGCTACTACTACTGCTACTGAGACTGCTACTACTATGGTCATTGCGACTACTTCTTCTTACGGAAGCAATACCTAACCTAATTGTTAAGTCACACAGAGAACGATAATCAGATTGTATTCTAATGTGTCAACTGTTCACGCTACTTAATTATGACATAAGCGATATACCTAAGGGTACTTTAAAAACAACTGATGGCATTGAATATATATAAGCGGAAAACTGCCCATTATTTAAATTATAGGAGGGTCTGTCATCCTTAAAACATTGCCAAAGAATTGTATAAGCCCTCTTTGCAAGTGCTGTCGATTATTAACACAACTTATATTACGGATATTTTAAGCAATATAAACTAAAAATTGTAAAACAAATACGGTATTTTAGAACTTTTCTTTTTTCGTCATTCGTGGTTTACAGTCCCTTTAACATTTTTAAAAAAAAATAAGTTCAGAATTGTGAAATAATTGTTGCAATTATTACACTATAAGCATGACATTGTGTGGAAACTATGTATTAACTGCATCCATATCACATTCTCACGAAACTTGTTTATTTCCTGATACTTTTAATTAACCGTTCTTTAAATTGATGTGTGTTTTGCATGTACATTAACTGACTTTGTTATTGTATATGCATGTTAATGACAATGAGTCAAAATAAACTAATCTGTTCTGTTTTGTTCTGTTGTTAATGACGTCTAGCGCATCACGTTTCCCTTGTGCGTAGAATGGTTCAATATTTATGGTAGTATAACCGGAAATTAGTTCTCTTGATTTGTCGAAGCAGTATCCTTTGTAGTGCTGGTTGGGGATTGATTTCACCTCAGTTGTATTTGCGGGGTTTTTATGATAGTCATGATAAACATGTTATTTATTGACAGAAACATAAATGAAGACCAACTGGAGTATACGCTTATTTTAGCTTGCTTTTGACTTAAAATAAAACATTAAATCGGTAATGTCTACATAATCTTATTGCACGGTTTTAAAGTTAATTCGCTTAAAGTGACGTTCTTCTTTCATTATACAAGAACGGAAAACAAAAAGACAAGTTTGAAATATTGAGTTTTTGCAGATTAACACCTATTACCTGTTGTGTGTGGTAAGCAGTTAGAATTAAATACACAAGTATCTATACATATATTCGAAGTGTTTAGAGTATGTGCACTTACTCGCCTTTTATATTTATATATGCATATGTATTAATGTATATAACATGCTAATTATGAAGCCCTATGTTCAGCGGTAAAAATGCGTGGTAATGTTGTTATCTATTAAGCAATAAAAAGCTAGACATATAATATATAGCTACTAAACAAAATAATCGAATGACTTGTTACTTTTAAAACATTCCATATCAGACTTTTGATCATTCGGAAAATTGTGCGGATGTATTTTTTTAAATTGTGCATTATTGATGTACTATAAGCCATTCTGTAAATAATTAAATAAATAGTATAACATTCCGACCTAATGGCTGAAAAAATCCTCCAGAAATCCTAGGTCAACACATCCCTGGAGGGGGGAGTTGTATTGCCGGAAGATATGACCGTGCAGAAGTATATTTAGGGACAGATGGAGGCTCTTATGAAAACAAACTAGTTGTGTTTTTCTTTAGTTTTAACATTTGTTCACCCTTGTCATTCTTGCCTCCAGCCTCCACGTGTTGTGTCGATCGGGCAGATGAGGTATAGCATGGGCATGGTCTGTTGCAGGTTTATATAACGTATTATTTTCTGAAATGCTTTAAGGTTAGTAACTGTAAAAACCTCCAGTGTAACTGGTCCATGTCGACTGATTTCGGCACCCATCATATTGTGTATTCGAGTATATTGTGCTACTTCAGCACAGTCGCGTTAATCCTGTAAAATTAGATTAATTTGTATTGGAACTAATCAGTTAATTAAAGTTTAAAATAAACGCATTGCTGAATTTATTGATGGATATTATAAAAATGACATAACTATAAAGCTACACATTATATATCAGACAACAAGCCGAACTTTATCAATAAACATCTTTATACTGCGTGAGTGTCTGTAGTAAATATCAAATTGTATACAGGATTGTTTTAGTAATGAAAGTAGTTTCCGCTTGAAAAAGTATTATCACCTAATACTGACTATAACTGTTTGATTGTGAATTTACGTGTTTAACTATATTTGCATTTGTATTTCCTAAGTATTATGAATGAACGTATGTTCCCATTATTATAGTTAATGTGGTCTTAAGGGAATGAATAGGGTACACGCAATATATAGAACAAAACAGGTTACTGCCTGATCGTTTTGTAATATATGAGGCGAGGCTAAGAATAACATATATGACGAGACTTGCCGACTTATTATTTTAAAATAAGTTTTGTTACTTTTGTTTCCTTTTGTATCTAAACTATATGACATCTTGGTATCAAATTCTTTGTATGTTTTGTTGACTTTGATTATATTTTTCTACAACCGATAACCTATAGTTGATTCCGAGTAATATGTATTACCTGCAAACATTGACTGATATAACAACCTCCTGTTAAACTGATATAAAAAATATATCAGTCAGACTGTCAGCGTCATATCTAACATATATCAATGTAGCGGTATGATACAAGTTGTTTCCAGATATAAAAGTGTATGTAAGTACGTATTGCAAAGCACTCAGTACACTGCATCACGGTTGAATGTGTCATGAAACACGCTATTTGGTATATTTTATGTGGCAGCCACTTATCCGCCCATTGACATGTCAATATGTAAACCTGTCATAAGTTTTATCCAGATATGCACAATGGCAGAAAGTATCAGTAACTGTACACCATTATCCGCAAAAACATACTTATAATATATCAAAGAATTAACATTCTGTGAACTCTGACAGGATTAGTCACATACAGGTTATCTATTATTCGATTGATTAGATGTAAAAATTGAAGAAAAAAAACACACTAGATAAAATATTTTCAAATATAAACAAACGACAAAATGTATATTTATAACACTTACAAGAACAAGAGTCGCATTCGTTTCCACGTACATATTGTGCAGACACACAACATGATTATGTATCACTTTGGCACATTAAACAAATTTTAAACATGAATTAATTTGATGCGTTTTCATAATGCGCCTATGTAAGTATGGTTTACATAACGTAATAGCGTTCCTTCAAATAAATAGGGATCTCATTGACAGTTTTTTTAAAGAATAATATTAAATTTATAAAACGTTCATCATTTATGTGGACAGGTAAGAAATAATGAGACAAACGCATCGATACTCCTTAACTAGCTGCAGATGCTATACGTATTTTAATAATTGAAATATGATACTTGCCCGTTCTTCCGAACAAAGCGCCTGTAAGACTTATTTGGTGGCTAGGTATAAAAAGCTAAATTGCTTTACAGAACACATAGTGAACATTGTCGAAGAAACAATGTCACATACATAACATTTTTTGTTTCATTATAACATGACTATTTCTATAAAAAGATTTGTTTTAGACAAAATAATATAATGCCTGATGCCATGTTGGTCGAACATTTTCAAAGAAACAATGTCACATACATTACGATGTTTTTTTCATTATAACATGACTATTTCTTTTGATTGGCCACCATGATCCAATGTTCCTGTTTGACAATACATATCTGTATCTGTTTAATACACACACATCAACAACTGTTATAGATATCTTTGAGATATCTTTGTTGTTTTGATTGTGTTGTAAAATGACTTTCAAATATTCAATAATTCTTCTTTATTACAGTTTCATTACTTTGAGGTCAGAGCACTTCTTGTTGGCCTTTTTTGTTGGTCTCATTCAAGTTCCGACACTGTTCACCGTGAACGTATATAAACATTTGCCACTCAGAAACTGTACTAAAAAAGCGTATGTTTACCATCAGTTCTCTAGCCGTGCATACAGTACATCTCATACATTGTACGCTCGTGACGTTTGTATAAGGTTTCGTGGTATTCCATGTAATAATTTATGTGCATCAGATGCTGTTATCTTTAGACTGACACATATATCAACTACAGTGCTTATTTGTTCAGACGTTTTAACAAAAAAAAGTATTGACCATTAATAGTAATTGCGCATAGTGATGCAATAAACGATGAACTGTAACGGTATGCTTTTAATTAACATAAAAACAAATATGATTCAAATATGTATGTAATTCACATAAAGTTGATACCAATTAAAATTACATATTTGATTCACGTCAAGATAATTAGCCACGTTTTCGACTTTCGCTATATATCAATATCATTGACTGTAATAGTGCAGAGTTAGCATCAGTCCAATTTCGATTGATAATATCGCTAATTGTGAATCGGCATACCAGCGAATCGGACAACACATTGTTTATTAAAGTTCAACAATTACCCAGAATATGTTCATCACAAACAACGCATACATCAAACCTTTCATATGTGCTTGTCAAATGATAGAGGCTTACCCAACCTCATTAATAATGGCGTACAGTTTAAACAAGGTGACTCTTCCAGTCATAAACAAAGGCAAAACATGTCTAATCACCTCTACGTGGGATATTCTAACACATAAATCCTGGTCGTTTTAATATTATTTTCCAATGTTCAATGGGATGTATCAGACCAAGGTCTGTTAATTTAGATTGTTTAGTCACGAGCAAAGCTGTAGCAAGTAAAACAAATCAATTTATATTAATAAATCATTGATTTACATGCATTATATTTAGGTTTATATCATTTAATACGTGTCTGCTGTTTTTGATGACACTTGATGACTTTTTTTGTCCAATCGCGGCTACCGCTTTCCAACTTGCTTTAATGTTTGTTGGTTGTTTAGCCGATTTGTGGTCATCTATATGTGCTTACATGTAATTGCAAAATGTTGCACTATTTAGTTATTGGCAACAAACAAATGAGCTTTCTGTTTTTCATTTGCATTATTCTTTCGGTAATTGGCAGACATATAAAACCCAAGTGAAGACACATTCGTAAGATAATGGAAAAAACAATGTGCACACTATGCTACCAAACAAAAATATAAAACATCTTTCAAAATATTAAATTTTACCTACCGAACCGCTTATGTACAGCGCAAAGCCATCATCAAAATGACATACATGTATATATCACTGATACGGATATTTGTTTCCAAAACAGTATTTCTGTATCCATGACTTGAATGTCTTAACACTCGAGACATATACGAACTCGTCGATTATATGTGACGACTTCCTTAGATCGACGGAAATAAGCACCGTGCATTATAAGAAAAGAAACTCGACACCTCTTGGGACCTTCCCTGTATTCCGCTCTCGTTCCAAAAGAATGGCGCCTATGATTTGATATAACCACGAGGGATTCGTTCTTATCAAGAAGGATAACTCGTGGCTAGTCCGTATTATCCAATGCATATTCTGGAGACCGTTACTGCATTTTCAGATCCCATTGATATCGGAAAACAATCAATTAGCAAATTCCAACTGACCTCGGATAAACACTGCGGCATTCATATACTTGATAACAGATGGCTGTATTTATGGTTCACTAAACGTTTAATATGGTTTACAGTTGGTTAATATGGCTCATGCCTCACATGGTTTGGCGAATTATATTGAAAATATTGATAATATTTTGGACATATGGCATATTGTTGTTACAGTAGTCATTAAAAGCTTAAAACATTTGCATTTTTAATTTTAAAAACAGTGATATTGGGATATTTAATGTTTACTGTAATGCTTCTTGCTAAAAGAACATTCGATAATTTCAATATATTTCTAGAGTTTTCTTTCATTGACATATTGAATATAATAAGTCAAATTTTGCCATATGTATTTGATATAATTATGATTTATATATCTCTTATTTTATGTCCTAAAATTTAGATAATTAAGTTTTCTTTTTCTTTTACGAGACGTTTAACGAAATGTTCTGTTCACTCAGTTAGCTTACTTCTTAGCAAAGATTGTTTCCTCGGAATTAAATTATTATTTTATATTATAGCAGACGATGTCTGAAAGTAAATCACATAATTGAATAAATCAATAAAAAAGATTGCATGATAGTTATAGGTATTTTGTGAGATTAACTAAGAGTATAAAATATGTTTTCAGAAATAATTTCAAAGAAAATCGCCAAAAACGAACGTAAAAAGATTAAAGGAATTGCGCTAAATAAATGACATTTCAACTTGTTTACTCGTTCTCTTGACGCAAATGCCTAGTATTTTACAAAAATGGAAAGCTTTTTGGGAATTGTTCTCATCATTTGTAAGTGATGATACATTATTCAGTGGTAAAAACATCGTGCACAAATATTTATGATTTATGTTAGAAATAAATACATTTTACATTTATAATAATTAAGGCGAAATTGTATGTCCGGAACATATGGCTCTGCTGAAATATCTGCAAGACAGGTGGAGGCTGTAATGAAACCATCCTTGTTATCCTTGGTCAGCCTCCAAGTGTAGTAGCTAGCGGGAAGAAGTATAACAATAAAATAGTCTGTTGAAGGTTTATATCACGTTTTATTTTACAAAATGGTTTACATATAGTGAAATTGTAATACACCCCGCTGTATTTTTTTTTATGTTAAGGCATCCATCGTATTGTAAATTCGAGAATATAGTGCTACTTCGGCAAATTCGGGTGTAAGTTGTGAGCCTGTACAATTGGATTTGTTTTATTGGAAATAATAAGTTAATTTAAGATTATGCACAAACGTATTGATGTATGATTGCTGGCTTTTTTCAAAGTTGCATTATTTTTCATCTACACCTTATATATCAGACAAACAAACGAACGTTATCTATACATATCTTTATACTGCATCTGTTTCTAAAGTACACATCAAACTGTAACAATTTCTTTTTCGCAATGGAGTAGTGTCCTCTTGAAAATAGTTATAACATAATAATGATTATTCCTGTATGCTTGTGAATTTACGTCTATAACTTTATCTGCATTGTATTTCCCATGTGTTATGAATGAACGTATGTTCTCATTCGTACAGATTATGGAGTTTTAAGGGAATGAGTAAGATACACGCGATACAAGTGGTTTCCAGATACAAAACAATGCCTGTTATGTTAAATTACACTTAATACATTTGCCATATGGGACCATTATAAAACTGCTTAATTTCAAAGCATGTTCTTGTTTTCCCAAAAGGCAAGCAAACATATATGGTCTCGCAATTTCTAAGAAATTAAAATTGGCCCAAAGGCAAGCAACCTCGGAAAGCAGAGTGAAATTTCGACAAAAGCCCCGTACTTCAATAAACGCACCCGACCGTTCATCTTTTAACGTTATCCCCGATGCATCAAAATGTTGCAGACACACACTTGATGTTGGAAAAAATCACAAAACGCATGGTTGCGATCGCTAAATATATTTTAAACCCGAACAGGAAATTAACTTTTTAGAAATTGGCGCTCATGGAGAAATACAACATGATTTAATGTAATGTAACTTGTAAGTACGTGTTGTAAAGCACCCATTACACTGAAAAACTGTTCTAATTGTTATGAACATTACTATTTGTTGAATGAGATGTGGCAGCGATCGAACGTGTGACACCGGGAATATGTAACCACTCAGCCACGAAACCGCCCGGACATAGCAATATGAAAACCTGTCATGTTTTGTATTTTATCCAAACATGAACGATGGCAGCAAAAATCGGTAGCTCTTCACTATTATCCATAAATATAAACTTATAATATACATGTATCAAAGAATCAATATTATGCGGACGATGACAGGATTAGTGAAACACTGTTTTACTATTACTAGATTTATTTGATGTAAAAAATGCGCAAACAAGAGGGGAAATAATTTCAAAAATTATCACGTCCAAATATCTAGACAATACCACACGGCTGAGCTGGGCCGGACGTCTATAGTCGGCCCGCCTGCCGACATAACGGCCCGAGGGCCTTTGGTCCGAGGGCAATTATGCGGCTTGGGCCAATTATGGACGGCCGGCCCAGCTCGGCCGTGTGTTACCGTTTATATTACATATCATTATATTTTGTTCCTTCACTTGAATTTATTACCGAACCAGCTTTCCGTACATTTATTTTCATTCAACTGATTACGAAATGTATGACGTTTCTCGTGTGACGTAATTTATGTGACAAAACACACCGCTTTAAGCTAGACACTCTGGATTTTAATGACAGCAATTCGGACGTTGTGATTTATTTAACAGTAAAATATTTATTCAAAACAGCATCGACCGAATCCAAAACGTTTTTCGGATTGTGTGTTTGAGTTGTTAAATTGGCAACTTCAAGAGGAATAAAATAAATCACTCCGAGAAGTCATTTGAGTTCGTAAAACGTTTCAAAAAGTGAAGTTTGAAATAAATTAAGATAAAGGGATGGAAAAAACAGAGAATGGAAGTGCACATTGTTGTAATATTATTATTATTAGCATTAGATTAACGTTGTCATTAGGGTAAGAGTATCGTGAACTAAATGTTGATGTTGGATGACTACTGTTAGATTTAAAGCTCACATAGTGTCATCAATCTAATCTACAGCACAGTTTCAGCCTCAATCGATATTGTTTTCTTTATTCAACTTGTGCTCTTCGTTTAATTGTCATTATTGTTTTAATTATATTTCGTGGATGTGTGGCTGAATTTTAGTAATCACCGTTGGAAAAAGATTAAATGTGGACGCCATTTTGTTCTTTTGACGTCGCACGATCCGATTCTTTCCTGATTTAAAACATCGGCCCGCTGAATGGGCCAAATTTATATTGGGCCGCAGAGTTTAATGGTTTTTTTAATAATGCGGATATGTACGTATTGTTTATATAACGAGTCGTCTCGTAATAACTTTCCCTCAAATGATGATGGACTTCCAAGTGACAGTCTTTTTTCAAAGAAATGTTAACTTTATAAAATGTTCTTGGTCAGTATCATTTTTGTAGACAGGAAAGAAAACCTTAGGCACACGCAACGATACTCCTTAGCTAGCTGCAGATGTTAAACGTATTGTAATAATTAAAATATGGTACTAGCCCGTTTCATCTGATGGAAGCATTTGTTTAAAATCACTTCTCTACCCGTGCATGAAATAAATCACAAACAAACGGACGCTCATGACGAGTGTATAAGGTTTCGGTGATATTCCCTGAAATACTTTATTTGCATCGGATGCTGTAATCTTTAGAATGATACATATTGGAACTCGTGTGTTTGTTCAGACGTGTTTATAACATAATTGTATAGACCATTACAAGTTATTGCTCATAATTTAATTTACATATAATTGATACAAATTAAAATTGCATATGTAATTGACGTCAATAAATGTACAAACCATTATGGATAATTGTTCATAGTGGTGAAAGTAATGATGAACCGCAACGGTATGCTGGTAATTAACAAAAATAAATAAATATATATATATATAATTTAAATATAATGGCTACCATAAATAATTGCAAATGTGATTCATGCCAAGATAATATCCAAGTTTGCAATCTCGATACATCTATATCCCATACTTTAATAATTTAGAATCAGCATTAGTCGAATATTTATATGTTTTTAATGATAATATCAAGAATTGTGAATCGGCATGCCAGCGAATCGGACAACACCGTTTATAAAACTTTAACAATTGCCCAAAACATGAACATCACACACACCACATAAATCAAACAGTTCATATGTCTTTGTCAAATGAAAGAGACTTAAATAAACGCATTCATAATTGCGTATAGTTTAACAAGAGGCGATGCTTCCAGTCATAACATCTACATAGGTTACTTTATTACACATAAAGCCTGGTCGTTTAAATGTAATTTTCCAATGTTTAATAGGATGTATTCAACCACGTTCTATAAATTTAGAATGTTTAACTGAACGTGAGCTTAACGTGAATGCTTCATTTGTTCAGCAAATGTACAGTATAAATAAACGTTTTTGTATTCCAATTCAATTTAATAATTTCACATAAATTGATCATACAATGATTGTCCTTATACATCTTGTGCACTATGCCCTAAACGCGTAAGCGTAAATATTATTTAAATTGAGTTTACAAAATGAGGATGTTCAGTAAAATATGTATTCTTATTGCCTTCTTTAATTTCGTAAATGGTCGTCTTAAATTTAAATCTGAGTATTACAAAAATATAGGTTATTTACTTTTTATAAACAAAAAAACATTTTTGTTTAAAGAAATTTAGCGGAAACATGAATTTGTCAAACACAATACAATTCTCTAGGTCAGGATATTTGTGTCTTCCGGAAAGGATCCTGAAACAAAAGCACCGATACTTCTCAAATAACTGCAGATGTTATACGTATGTTAAGTGTTCTAATGATAAGTCCCCGTTATTCTGAGGAAGACGTCTGTGTATCATCACTTCATGGAATATATCCAATACAAACGTACGCTCGTACAATTTCTGTAAGGCTTCTGGATATTCGCTTAAATGATGTATGCGTATCAGATACTGATATATTTATAATCACACATATTTGAAGTTAATCCAATTGATTCAGACGTGTTTATAACAACAAGTTATAGAGTGTACTCTTTCTTTATGTTCATTACGAGTTCAGTAATTGGCAGAAATATTATATCATAGTAATGACTTAAACGCAGATCAATGTAATGCGGTACATATTTTTTTAATTCGTAATACTTTACATTTTATTAACGGGTTAATGCTTGCGCATCAATAAACAATTGCAGCATATGNACGCGTAAGCGTAAATATTATTTAAATTGAGTTTACAAAATGAGGATGTTCAGTTAAATAAGTATTCTTATTGCCTTCTTTAATTTCGTAAATGGTCGTCTTTAATTTAAATCTGAGTATTACAAAAATATAGGTTATTTACTTTTTATAAACAAAAAACATTTTTGTTTAAAGAAATGTAGCGGAAACATGAATGTGTCAAACAAAATAAAATGCTCTAGGTCAGGATCTTTGTGTCTTCCGGAAAGAATCCTGAAACAAAAGCAACGATACTTCTTAAATAACTGCAGATGTTATACGTATGTTAAGGGTTCTAATGATAAGTCCCCGTTATTCTGAGGAAGACGTCTGTGTATCATCACTTCATGGAATATATCCAATACAAACGTACGCTCGTACAATTTGTGTAAGGCTTCTGGATATTCGCTTAAATGATGTATGCGTTTCAGATACTGATATATTAATATTCACACATATTTGAAGTTAATCCAATTGATTCAGACGTGTTTATAACAACAAGTTATAAAGTGTACTCTTCCTTTATGTTTATTACGAGTTCAGCAATTGGAAGAAATATTATATCACAGTAATGACTTAAACGCAGATCAATGGAATGCGGTACATATTTTTTTAATTCGTAATACTTTACTTTTTATTAACGGGTTAATGCTTGCGCATCAATAAACAATTGCAGCATATGTTAGAATTTGGTTTCATTGTCAATTATTTAAACACATGAAATACCATTATTTATCATTAGCAATCGCAAGCTGAACGCCGATTGGTACAAGATTAAATTTAACAACACTCAATGTACAGTATAAGGGACACAACATAGTGTGCAGAATATGCTACCTTAAACAAGTGTAAAAAATAGTTTACAACAATAACGTTTACCTATACCGCAACCGCTGATGTTTAGCGGAAAGTCAGCATCAACATGATATACTCGTATTTGCCACTGAAACGGAAATAAGTATTCAAACCAGTATGTCTTGAGCCATGAGCTGAGTGTCTAAAAACTCTGAACATGTACGCATTCGTCAATTATATTTGACGACCTCTCGAAATCGACGGAAATATGCCTTGTGCATTATAGGAATAGTAATCTCGGCACCTCTTGTGTCCGCCCCTAAATTAAGAAGGATAACTCGTGGCAAGTCGTTGTAATCCATTGAAGACCTTTTTTTCATTATCAGATTTTCCATTTATATCGGACAATAATTAATTCGCAACTTGCACCTCACCTCGGATAAACATCGTAGCGTTCTTATAATGTATACCAGATGGTGGTAGTTTGGTTAACTACACGTTTAATATGGTTTGCTGTTGGTCAATACGATTAACAAGTGTAAGGGCTCACATGTTAATGAAAATTTAGGTATGGTGAATTATATTTAAAATGTTCATTATTATCAGAGAATATGGCATATTGTGTTTATAGCCATTAATAGTTTGAAACATGTTTATAGCATTTTTACTTAAAAACCAAATGATAATGAATGATGTCCCGAGTGCTTCCTGCTAGATAGCATCTATAATTTGTTTATATTTTCTTTTCGTCGAAATGTATTCATGTTTTGATATAACTATTTCTTTCGTTGACATGTATTGGATAGAGTATGTTATATTTTGTTTTATGTAATTTTTATTATTATGATTTATACACCTCTAATTTTATATTTTAAACTGACTATAAAGATAATTCATGTTTCTTTTACAAAAAACAATATAAAATGTGTTTGCAGATATAATTTCAACAAAGATCATCTAAAACGAACGTGGAAAGATAAAAGGAAGCGCACTAAATGTATACCATTTCAACTTGTTGTCTCGTTCTCTTGACGAGAATGACAAGTATTTTACAGAAATGGAAAGCAGTTGGAAATTGTTCTCATAATTTGTAAGTGATGATACATTCGTCATTGGCAAATACATCGTACACAAATATTTATGATTTATGTGCTAAATGAATACATTTCACACTTATAATTATTTAGGCGATATGGTATAGCCAGAACAAATGACCCTGCAGAAGTATATGTAAGGACTGGTGGCGGCTCTTACTTTTTATTAACGGGTTAATGCTTGCGCATCAATAAACAATTACAGCATATGTTAGAATTTGGTTTCATTGTCAATTATTTAAACAAATAATACCATTATTTATCATTAGCAATCGCAAGCTGAACGCCGATTGGTACAAGATTAAATTTAACAACACTTAATGTACAGTATAAGGGACACAACATAGAATGCAGAATATGCTTCCTTAAACAAGTGTAAAAAATAGTTAACAACAGTAACGTTTACNTAATATATCTTATTGTTTCTATAATTATTGAATTGTATAAAATATTGGTTTGTTGCGAATAAAATATTGCGAAACACAGAAAAACACACACTTCGGTGAATTTGCGTGAACTTAAAGGTAAAACAAAGTCCGCACCTGCATTTTTTTAACCGTGTAACATAATACTTTGGCCTACTGTTGTTGTTTTCGCTATAATTGTTCACAAAACTAAAATTACTGAGATTGCTTGACTCACAAATAA
>VMBQ01004157.1:54858-72324 GCA_007657795.1 Dreissena rostriformis | reverse complement strand
TTAACCCTTTGCATGCTGGGAAATTTGTCGTCTGCTAAAATGTTGTCTGCTAAATTTCTAAAATTAGCATTTTCTTTGATTTTTTTTCAAAGAATACTATCAGAATAGCAAACAGTTTGGATCCTGATGAGACGCCACGTTCTGTGGCGTCTCATCTGGATCCAAACTGTTTGCAAAGGCCTTCAAAATCCGGTTCCAGCGCTCAAAGGGTTAATGCATGTGCGTTAAGTGTCATCCCAGATTAGCCTTTGCAGTCCGCACAGTCTAATGAGGGAGAATACTTCCCGCAAAATTTGGATTTTTCGCTAATAAGATACTTCCTTTAAACGCAAAATACAAGCAACAGAAGTTTATGCATATGCATTAAGCCCTGTTTTAACAAAGCGTGGCTGATTTATCAAAGCATCCGCTGCATTTTCTTCGCCGTCTTTAAAGGCTATATAAAAGCATGGGGTGCAAAGGACTGGACTGCTGTGGCTGTGATTCTTATGTACAGAAGCATTGTGGGAAGGTACATTATTATGCACAGTCTTACTCTTTGACGGTAGTATTCCGAATCAGGCCGATATGGTGATGGATCTGAATTCTTAAATGGAAAATACAGACTTACTTTTCAATGTAACTGATGACATGCCTCCATCATATTAAACCCAATTACCTCAGCAGCTCCACAGTTTTTTTTTTATGGTACAGAAACTTAATTTCCAATAAATGGAATATAGGAATGAAGGTTTAATGAATGCTTTTTTAATTTAGATTAAAATGTCTACAATTGTAATGAAGTTATTTTTTATTCAAATATCTGTGAAAATCTGTTATAAATGTTGGGTCTTTTAAGTATTGTTATTTTAAATTAAAAACAAGAGATGTGTTTGTCAGAAACACAATGCCCCCTAATGCGCCGCTTTGAAATTATTATTTATTTATTTTTATTTTTGACCTTTGACCTTGAAGGATGACCTTGACCTTTCACTACTCAAAATGTGCAGCTCCATGAGATACACATGCATGCCAAATATGAAGTTGCTATCTTCAATATTGCAAAAGTTATGACAAAACTTTAATATTGGTTAAAATTTTGGACAGACAAACAGAATGATAAACAGACAGACAGGCCAAAAACAATATACACCCTTTTTTTAAAAGGGGGCATAATTATACTACATAATTAAAAATATTTCCTTTTAATATTTGTGGAAATTTGCAAAAATTATGTGAACACTTTTTGTTGAAATAATTATTCAAACGTAATATTTTAAGGCATTGATGTTGAGAAGACTTATATAAAATACAAAAATGTATAGGAATATCAAAAATGTGGATGAATGACTTTAGCACATTCAAGACAGTAAAACAAGATTTATAGTGAATTTACACATTTCGACTCTACCAACAAATTCACCAACAAAATATTCCTCACAAATGCAGAAGATCATTCCAAAAAAAGCACATCTTATTGTTATTCCAAAAAAACCTCTTGATCCTTGCACACACATTTACGCACATACACACTCACGAACAAATTTATAATGATCAAGGGTTGCCATGCAATAAATTAATGAACTGTACTCTGTTAAAAATTGGCTTAATGCATATGTGTTAAGTGTGGTCCCAGATTAGACTGTGCAGTCTGCACAGGCTACTCAGGGACTACACTTTCAGCTATTATGGAATTTTTGGTTTGAAGGAAATAACTTCTTAACATAAATCCACTTAGGGAGGAAAGTGTCATCCCTGATAAGCCTGTGCAGACTGCACAGACTAGTCTGGGAAAACACTTAACGGACATGCATTAAACCCGTTTTTCCCAGAGCAAGGCTCATATATCAAGGTCTCGCCCTCTAATCTCTCTTCACACATATGTGTGGTGTACTGAGAAAACTGGGCAAAATGCTTGTGCGTAAATTGTCATCCCAGATTAGCCTGTGCAGTCCGCACAGGCTAATCAGGGACAACAATTTCCGCTTTTATGGTATTTTTCGTTCAAATGAAGTTTCTTCTTAGCGAAAATGCTGTTTAGGCGGAAAGTGTCTTCCCCTATTAGCCTGTGTGAAGCAAATCTGGGATGACACTTTACGCACAAGCATTTTGCCCAGTTTTCTCAGAACGCGCCACATATCATTAGTTGTTATACTCATTTTGTAAGTTATCATCAAGACTTGGCAGCACAAAGTGGAGATGGTTAATCGTCAAGTAAAAATGCATTACTTTTTATAATAAACAGAATTTCAACCTTCTTACAGTTGTCTCCCCTGTTTTTCTGCAATTAGTCATAGGGGAGATCACTCTGAGGAGTTTGCCAATGGATGTGTGTACTGTCCCGTTGTGCTTGCCATAGCCAACTTCCACCAAACTAAGTTACAACTCAAATTACATTCACAACAACCCGTTTCATTTCTTTTTTCCACCAAACTTAGTTAAAACTAAAGTAAATTCCACTACAAACTGTTTCATTTCATTTTCCACCAAACTTAGTTACAACTCAAGTTACATTCACAACAACCCATTTCATTTCTTTTTCCACCAAACTTAGTTACAACAATAACTAAAGATTTATTCACAACAACCCGATTAATTTCTTACACTGTCACTGTCACTGGACAAGTAATCGCCAGTCAATGGTCGATGAACAATATGATGTTCGGGCTACAGAATTAAAATACGATATTGCAGTGATTTACAGGGTCTTTCAACAAACGAATAGCATAAGGAAAATCAAAATTTACGAATTTAACCCTTTGCATGCTGGGAAATTTGTCGTCTGCTAAAATGTTGTCTGCTAAATTTCTAAAATTAGCATTTTCTTCGATTTTTTTTCAATGAATACTATCAGAATAGCAAACAGTTTGGATCCAGATGAGACGCCACGTTTTGTGGCGTCTCATCTGGATCCAAACTGTTTGCAAAGGCCTTCAAAATTCGGTTCCAGCGCTCAAAGGGTTAAGGAAAATCAAAATTTACGAATTTAATAAAAATGATTGCACTTTATGTGCGTTGTATGCATTTACAAAAAACTAATTCATTTCAATCTATACTTTTTAGTTTTGTTTTCTATACCAACAATTAGAAACTTTTTATATTGAAACAGCTGAACTCATAAAAACTGTTTCTAAAATATTTTTTGAAACATCAAATATCAAATAGTTACAGCATTGATCTATAATATAAAATAAAAATATAAATGCAATTACCGTAATTACTCTAAGTTTTCGGACACCCTCTTATAAACCCAAATAATAATTTGTTGTGACTCCAATTTTTAGGTCACCCACAATTTCCCCAATAATTGATGACTCCACATTTTTGGACAGCGGCATTTTTATCAGAAATCAACCTATTTGCGTTAATTCGCTGACACCTCACACATGTGTTTTACAACCTGATAACGGTCAAAACTAGCGATTCCTTCATAAGTGTAAATTTACAATTCAGTTATCTACATCTTTATGTTCTCAGTGGGACAAATAGGCAGACATTTTATCGTTCCAAGTGTTTATCGTTTAGTGTTAAAAATACAACAAAATCTAAATTTCTACAGTTTGTTTGGGAGCAAATAAAACATTCTGACTACAGTTGATCAAACGCTAATCAGCTAATCAACGTACTCTGTTGGCAAATTACAGCCTTTGAATATCTTTCGGTTTAACAAAGTCAAACACAATGAAAACATATCCTTTTATAATTAATACTAAACTGTGTGGTATATACAAGCACACTCTATTATTCATAGGTGACATTATGCAAAGGATTATAGGAACAACCAGTGCATAAGGTATATTGTCAGTGTGTCTCTAAATTTTCGGACACTGTATTTTCGGAAATGTTCGGACACAAAAAAAAATTAGGATTTTTAAGTGTCCCAAAATTTGGATTAATTATGGTAATTGAAAAACAGGCCCCATGTTCACAAAAAAAAATTGCAATCGAAAATCGATTTTGCTTGTCATTGAAAATGGATTTCCATTGTAGTTGATAGGCAAAATTGAAAATCGATGTCAGTTAAAATCGATTTTCAATTGCAAAATCGTTTTGTGAACACGGGCCCTGGTCTAAAAGTATAATACATTTACATTAAATCCATCATCGATGCTAGACCTCGCGGTTCGCACGGTTTGCGATCCTCTTTGCTTTTTCTGGTAAAAATGGCAATTACAACTTGAATATTATTAGTAAACTGACTACCACACAAGAATTCAAATCAATACTTTAAGAAAATTATTTAACATAGTGCAGTAAATTGAATTTGGTTATAGTGAAATTCATTGAAGTATCTAATAATTTGTTAGTAAGATCATTGTCATAATCACCCTAATTGAATATAAACTAACTTATTATACATTATGAAAAATCATGTACCAATTCAAGAATGCATACAAGAAGCTTGAAGCATGTCTTATTATTTTCGTGTCCCTTGTTTAAATTGATTTTGCAAAATAAAAAACCTGTACTGTTGTTTGAGTCAATAAATTCCATAACTCAGAGCAACATTTGAACTTACTCGAAAATTTCAACTATATCACAGTCTTCATCAGCAATGTGCTGGTCAGTGAGTCGAAATATTCGAGTAAGTTTAATGTTGCTCTGAGTTATGGAATTTATTGACTCAAATGATGAATCCATCTAGCAAGAGAACAACCTTCATAATTGAACTGTTGTATCTTTTTAAAGACCAGAAAATGTCCTTACGCTTTCCACAACAGACTTTCGCGGGGTTCTAGCAGTTTGAGCACCCTTCTTCTTCTGCATACATAAAACCAGTCTCCATAGTAACCATCATGTGAGTCTAGTTCTGGGAAAACTGGGCTTAATGCATTGCATAAAGTGTCATCCTAGATAAGCCTGTGCAGTATGCACAGGCTAATCAAAGACGGCACTTTCCTTTTTTATGGACATTTTTATTTATTGGAAGTCTCTTCTAAAAAAAATCTAGTTTAGGCAGAAAGTGTTGTCCCTGATAAGCCTGTTTGGACTGTCCAAACCCGCTAATGTAGGATGACCCTTGACGCACAACCACTACGCCCACTTTTCCCAGAATGAGGCTCATGTAGTTTCCAAAATTCATATGCATGAGGATTGTTAATAAATAATAATACTCAATATAGGGTTAATAAAATGTTCAGTAGGAAAATTACCTACATTCTAAAAGTGTGCATCTACAAACAAGTGTCAAGGAAGTGCAAATACAATATTGTAACAAGCTTAAATAATCAAGAGTCATTTTTCCAACGAAAAAAATGTGAATGAAGAAGTTCCATAAAAAACTAATAAATTATTTCTCAGTTTCGTATCCGGAAGGGATAATAGTAAATAGACACAGAAAGATCCTAACTCTTGCCTCAATATATAGGCTTTTTCAATGTTTGTTTATAAATATACTACAATTTTTGTTGAGTTACATAAAAAACATGTAATCCAGATACAATATTAACCCATTTATGCCTTGCGTCTAGAAAAAAAGCCTTGGCAAACAGCGTAGACCCGGATGAGACGCCACATGATGCGGCGTCTCATCAGGGTCTGCGCTGTTTGCTAAAAGGAATTTCTGTAAGAGATATTTTAAATATAGAAATAAATATACTAGACATCCCTAATTTTGGAAATAAATTGATCCAATTTAGAAGGATGGGAGAGTCCACTAAGCATAAATGGGTTAATACAACTAAGATCAGTCAACACCATTGTCTTTATACCATGTTAGGTTGACACAACTTTTATATTTGTGGCGTGTTCTGACAAAACTGGGCAAAATGCTTGTGCGTAAATTGTCATCCCAGATTAGCCTGTGCAGTCCGCACAGGCTAATCAGGGACGACAATTTCTGCTTTTTTGGAATTTTTCGTTAAAAGGATGTCTCTTCTAAGCAAAAATCTAGTTTAGGCGGAAAGTGTCGTCCCGGATTAGCCTGTGCGGACCGCACAGGCTAATCCGGGATGACACTTTACGCACAAGCATTTTGCCCAGTTTTCTCAGAATACGCCACATTTTGTCCTGCTGTAAAAGGATCAACACTGAAAACAACTAAACCAAATCATCCGTTCTTAGAATAACTATCTAACTGCATTTTAACACCAGTACATCTGTATGGAGTACTATGTTACAGTGTATGGTGGGTGCAACATAATGACTATCAAGCTAACTGCCTTACATGCGCATTTCCCGACTGAATTTCAGATTTAAAATCCCTGAATCCGACATGGTACTGTTGGGAGACAAACATGCATGTCTATTTAAACATCAACGTCAAATGATTCTGCAAAACAGTTCAGCATAATGACACCTGATTCCTTAACATTACAATCCTGTTATTACAAGCATATTCTAGACGGCAAAAACATATATTGGTGTGACAGAAAGAAAACTGATATTTTATCACATATAATTTTCTTTAATAAAAGTTAAGAAAAGAAAAAGAATTCTAGGAAGTGTCTAAAAGTAAGAAAAGACTAAAAATTAGTCACAGACACTGATGCCCCAACAACGCATGTTTGGACACAAACAAATCAACTTTATATTATAGAGTGGACGAAAAACCAAAGAGCTGATACTGAAGCATTGAAAATTCCTTCCAGATTGATCATCTACAAATTCAAATGTTAAACTTTGAGCAAAATCTGCAGAGCAGTTAAAGCACCCTCAATTTTGGATTACTAAAGCTTTCAAGAGCGATGTATATGACAGAGCCAGAAGGGCTTATCAGCATTCTATGCACCAGAGCCGATGGGCAATATCGGCTTTCAAGGGACAAACTATGTTGTACCTTGCCATCGGCCAGCATCGCAGGGTTCAGCGGTTCAGGCGTGAATACGTCGTCGCCAAGATCATCAAAGAAAGGCGAGGGTGCGCGGACGGTCCAGCCTTCATCGAGACACTTTTGTGACGACAACTGGTAGTTGATGGTCTTCATCTGGCGCGCAACTAGAACACAAGGGAGGTCACTCTAACATGTGGGCAACTAGAACACAAGGGAGGTCACTCTAACATGTGTGGGCCTTTGTTTTATAGTTTAATTGTCGCATTATCGAACCCTTTATTACTTTGATACACACTTTAACGCATTAGAAAATTAAAGAAAACAAAAGACTTTTTTAATGTACAGTATAAGAGAAATCAACCATATTTTTGCTTTATTTAAACACGTATAAGCGGATACTTAAAACTTTAGCAAAAATTCAAGAAAATGTTATTTTCAAAAGTAGACAAAACTAGCTAAACATATTTTATATTTTTAATCAAACCAGAAAGTGAAAAACATTGTTGATTTTTATGGCAAAAACAAATAGACTAAGTAACTTAATTCTGAATATTACAAACAACTGTTATTTTATTATTTAAAAGCAAACAAAACAATGTTAATCCACTCAAACCTGTTAATAAACATGTGAAAATATTTTTAATAAACCATGCAAAATAAAAATAAAAATGTCAGGGCTATCCAATAATTCAACAACCTACACTAAATCTGTAAAAAAAATAGGTGCATGGAACATAGTATGAAAATAAATATAATTAGTGAACATAAGCAGATGTCACATGTCATTTAGATATTCTTATTATGGCCTCTGAAAAACTTGGTTTCAAGGCCTTATACAAATATTCTTATAATAATGATTATAATTTGTCAACACTTGGTGCATGCAACATTCAAACTTTTATACAAGAACAAATCTTGAACTAAAAATAGGAAATGATGGCTAATGAATATATAATTAACAAAATGCAGTCTATAAGACCGATTTTCTGAACAGAACAAAGATATTACAGCCTCGTTCTGGGAACAAATTGGGCCTAATGCATGTGCATAACACTTTGCATGCTGGGAAATTTGTCGTCTGCTAAAATGTTGTCTGCTTAATTTCTAAAATTAGCATTTTCTTCGATTTTTTTTCAAAGAATACTATCAGAATGGCAAACAGTTTGGATCCTGATGAGACGCCACGTTCTGTGGCGTCTCATCTGGATCCAAACTGTTTGCAAAGGCCTTCAAAATCCGGTTCCAGCGCTCAAAGGGATAAAGTGTCTTCCAAGATTAGCCTGTGCAGTCAGCACAGACTAATCAGGGACAACACTTTCCGCCTAAACTGAATTTTTGCCAAGAAGAGACTTCCTAAAAACACAAAATACCATTAGAGCAAAAAGTGTTGTCCCTTATTAGCCCGTGCCGACTGCTCAGGCATATCTGGGACGACACTTTACGCATATGCATAAAGACCCATTTTCCCATAGCGAGGCTAAACTATATATATGCCAACCAAGCCCTACCCGTGAAACTCATGTCCCTTTTAGCCTGCTGATAAGCAGCAGCGATCTGGGCCGTCTGAAACATCTTACACTCATAGCAGTGATCTTTATCAATGAGGACTTGTGTTGCCTTGAGTTTCATATCTCCCTCAAACCCCTGGCCCAGCCCCTCTTTTTCCCCTCCCAGGCCCTCATGTTCTAGCTCCCGTGACTTTCCCCATAATGGACACATGTCTAGACAATCTAGATGGAGCTTCCCGGGGTCTAGGAGGACATCTAGAAATTTGTACAAAAACCATCAGTTTACTTGTTCAAAACCATCAGTTTACTTGTACAAAACCATCAGTTTACATGTACAAAACCATCAGTATACTTGTATAAAACCACCAGTTTACTTGTACCAAACCATCAGTTTACTTGTACAAAACCATCAGTTTACTTGTACAAAATCATCATCTCACTTGTACAAAACCATCAGTTTACTTGTTTAAAACCATCAGTTTACTTGTACAATACCATCAGTTTACTTGTACAAAACCATCAGTTTACTTGTACAAAACCATCAGTTTACTTGTACAAAACCATCAGTTTACTTGTACAAAACCATCAGTTTACTTGTACAAAACCATCAGTTTACTTGTACAAAACCATCAGTTTACTTGTACAAAACCATCAGTTTACTTGTACAAAACCATCAGTTTACTTGTACAAAACCATCAGTTTACTTGTACAAAACCATCAGTTTACTTGTACAAAACCATCAGTTTACTTGTACAAAACCATCAGTTTACTTGTACAAAACCATCAGTTTACTTGTACAAAACCATCAGTTTACTTGTACAAAACCATCAGTTTACTTGTACAAAACCATCAGTTTACTTGTACAAAACCATCAGTTTACTTGTACAAAACCATCAGTTTACTTGTACAAAACCATCAGTTTACTTGTACAAAACCATCAGTTTACTTGTACAAAACCATCAGTTTACTTGTACAAAACCATCAGTTTACTTGTACAAAACCATCAGTTTACTTGTACAAAACCATCAGTTTACTTGTACAAAACCATCAGTTTACTTGTACAAAACCATCAGTTTACTTGTACAAAACCATCAGTTTACTTGTACAAAACCATCAGTTTACTTGTACAAAACCATCAGTTTACTTGTACAAAACCATCAGTTTACTTGTACAAAACCATCAGTTTACTTGTACAAAACCATCAGTTTACTTGTACAAAACCATCAGTTTACTTGTACAAAACCATCAGTTTACTTGTACAAAACCATCAGTTTACTTGTACAAAACCATCAGTTTACTTGTACAAAACCATCAGTTTACTTGTACAAAACCATCAGTTTACTTGTACAAAACCATCAGTTTACTTGTACAAAACCATCAGTTTACTTGTACAAAACCATCAGTTTACTTGTACAAAACCATCAGTTTACTTGTACAAAACCATCAGTTTACTTGTACAAAACCATCAGTTTACTTGTACAAAACCATCAGTTTACTTGTACAAAACCATCAGTTTACTTGTACAAAACCATCAGTTTACTTGTACAAAACCATCAGTTTACTTGTACAAAACCATCAGTTTACTTGTACAAAACCATCAGTTTACTTGTACAAAACCATCAGTTTACTTGTACAAAACCATCAGTTTACTTGTACAAAACCATCAGTTTACTTGTACAAAACCATCAGTTTACTTGTACAAAACCATCAGTTTACTTGTACAAAACCATCAGTTTACTTGTACAAAACCATCAGTTTACTTGTACAAAACCATCAGTTTACTTGTACAAAACCATCAGTTTACTTGTACAAAACCATCAGTTTACTTGTACAAAACCATCAGTTTACTTGTACAAAACCATCAGTTTACTTGTACAAAACCATCAGTTTACTTGTACAAAACCATCAGTTTACTTGTACAAAACCATCAGTTTACTTGTACAAAACCATCAGTTTACTTGTACAAAACCATCAGTTTACTTGTACAAAACCATCAGTTTACTTGTACAAAACCATCAGTTTACTTGTACAAAACCATCAGTTTACTTGTACAAAACCATCAGTTTACTTGTACAAAACCATCAGTTTACTTGTACAAAACCATCAGTTTACTTGTACAAAACCATCAGTTTACTTGTACAAAACCATCAGTTTACTTGTACAAAACCATCAGTTTACTTGTACAAAACCATCAGTTTACTTGTACAAAACCATCAGTTTACTTGTACAAAACCATCAGTTTACTTGTACAAAACCATCAGTTTACTTGTACAAAACCATCAGTTTACTTGTACAAAACCATCAGTTTACTTGTACAAAACCATCAGTTTACTTGTACAAAACCATCAGTTTACTTGTACAAAACCATCAGTTTACTTGTACAAAACCATCAGTTTACTTGTACAAAACCATCAGTTTACTTGTACAAAACCATCAGTTTACTTGTACAAAACCATCAGTTTACTTGTACAAAACCATCAGTTTACTTGTACAAAACCATCAGTTTACTTGTACAAAACCATCAGTTTACTTGTACAAAACCATCAGTTTACTTGTACAAAACCATCAGTTTACTTGTACAAAACCATCAGTTTACTTGTACAAAACCATCAGTTTACTTGTACAAAACCATCAGTTTACTTGTACAAAACCATCAGTTTACTTGTACAAAACCATCAGTTTACTTGTACAAAACCATCAGTTTACTTGTACAAAACCATCAGTTTACTTGTACAAAACCATCAGTTTACTTGTACAAAACCATCAGTTTACTTGTACAAAACCATCAGTTTACTTGTACAAAACCATCAGTTTACTTGTACAAAACCATCAGTTTACTTGTACAAAACCATCAGTTTACTTGTACAAAACCATCAGTTTACTTGTACAAAACCATCAGTTTACTTGTACAAAACCATCAGTTTACTTGTACAAAACCATCAGTTTACTTGTACAAAACCATCAGTTTACTTGTACAAAACCATCAGTTTACTTGTACAAAACCATCAGTTTACTTGTACAAAACCATCAGTTTACTTGTACAAAACCATCAGTTTACTTGTACAAAACCATCAGTTTACTTGTACAAAACCATCAGTTTACTTGTACAAAACCATCAGTTTACTTGTACAAAACCATCAGTTTACTTGTACAAAACCATCAGTTTACTTGTACAAAACCATCAGTTTACTTGTACAAAACCATCAGTTTACTTGTACAAAACCATCAGTTTACTTGTACAAAACCATCAGTTTACTTGTNTTAACCCTTTGAGCGCTGGAACCGGATTTTGAAGGCCTTTGCAAACAGTTTGGATCCAGATGAGACGCCACAGAACGTGGCGTCTCATCAGGATCCAAACTGTTTGCTATTCTGATAGTATTCTTTGAAAAAAAATCAAAGAAAATGCTAATTTTAGAAATTTAGCAGACAACATTTTAGCAGACGACAAATTTCCCAGCATGCAAAGGGTTAATAAAAATCAGCCACGCTCCGAAAACGGAGCTTAATGCGTGTGCGTAAAGTGACATCCCAGATTAGCCTGTGCAGTCCACACAGGCTTATCAGGAACAACCCTTTCCGCTTTCATGGAATATTTGTTTAAAGGAAGTCTCTTAAAAACGAAAATGCAGTTTAGGTGGAAAGTGTCGTTCTGATTAGCCTTTGGGGATTGCACAAGCTAATCTGGGACGACCCTTTAAGCACACGCATTAACAGCCATTTTCCAAGATTGCCCCTCATATATTTAACAATTAATAACTCAAAGGTTGTGGGTGGGGGAAAAGAGTGTATCTAATCCATATACATATACCCAGCGAGTTATTGCACCGCTTTCTAGTGTGTGATTGTAAGCTGACATTAAACATAGTTTACCAGATCCCATAGGGGCATTAGGAATATTTGCTGCATGCGCTAAAGATACAACATAATGCAGAGTTATATATATGTGTCGCATTCTGAGAAAACTGGGCAAAATGCTTGCGCGTAAATTGTCATCCCAGATTAGCCTGTGCAGTCCGCACAGGCTAATCGGGGATGACACTTTCCGCCTTATCTGGATTTTCGCTAAGAAGAGACATCATTTAAACAAAAAATTCCATAAAAGCGGAAATTGTTGTCCTTGATTAGCCTGTGCCGACTGCACAGGCTAATCTGGGAAGACAATTTACGCACAAGCATTATGTCCAGTTTTCTCAGAACGTGTGACACATATGTCAGAAGTATCGACACCAGGATTTAACTCTATATCAAGGCATGAGCATGCAACTATTTTATTAAATAGATTATTTTATATCGTCGACTCCCCGCGAAAATGGCCAATCTCAGTTTTGGCGCGAAAACGGGTTTTGACATTTTCTCAATGGTTAAAACGGCCGGCTTCTCCCGCGAAGAATTCCAAGGTCCTATCCAATCGGCTTACAAAGTTATACCCATGTGAGCATTTGGTGAAGTTCGTTTGGTTTGGCGAAAATTTCCAAACTTAATGTAAACAAGTAAAAAAAAATGAGAAAATTGTCTAACTCAAGCTGTCAAAGCTTGAGTTAGACAATTTTCTCATATTTTTTTTACCTGTTTACATTTAGTTTGGAAATTTTCGCCAAACCAAAGCTTGAGTTAGACAATTTTTTCATTGACTACAGAAAAAGTTAAACGTCACTTTAAACATTATGACACATGTAGGGATATCTAAAAAGTCATAAGGCAAAGTTTTAGCTTCATATTGTAATTAAAAAAAAAAATATGAAGTTTTTTCTTTCTCCTGAAAACTTGTAAATATTGAGGTTGGCCATTTTCGCGGGGAGGTGACAATATATTACATTATGTTTGGACTTTATACATAACTTGTTGCGTTGGTGACTTGTAATTGTGTTTTAAAGACAACAGCATTAAATAAAACATATTCATGTCAATGGCTGAAACACATACATATATGGTGGCAATGCTAGAACGTGGAGTGACTATCTTCAACAAACATTAAAGTGTGACTATGGAATAGCAATAATCCACCTTAATTCCTGCCATTTCTGAAGCCTATTCTGGCAAAAGCTAACAATATTTTCTCTTACAAACCGTTTACCTTCAATTCTTGCAGCAGCTTTACATGCAAACATGCAAATAAAACATTTCCGGTACAATACATGCACATGATATTCCTGATATATATCTATATACTGGACATGCAAAAATACAACTTCTGTCTATAAATTCCTGTAAACAGTTTGTAAAAGTCTGATTAAAATGGTCGCTGGGTAATTGAACGCAAATATCTACTGGTAATACTACTTTTGATATACGACTTGGCTGGAAATAAAACACATAAAAGGATTTATTTTTTTTAGAAGCAAGCATGCTGCCTCCACCATCCAATGTCTTTGAACATGAACTAAAACAATAAAATGAGCCGTGCTAAGGGAAAATGGGGCTAAATGCATGAGCATAATGTGTCATCCAAGATTAGCCTGTGCAAACCGCACAGGCTAATCAGGGACGACTCTTTTCGCTTTAATGGAATTTTTCGTTTAAAGGAAGTATCTTCTTCAAGAAAATCCAGTCTAAGCAGAAAGTGTTGTCCCTGATTAGCCTGTGCAGACTGCACAGGCTTATCTGGGACGACACTTTATGAACATGCATTAAGCCCCATTTTCCCAGAGTGCAGCTCAAATGTAACAATATGTTACAAAGCAAAAACAACCACTTTGTGGTACAAAGAAAGCAAACTAACTGTCATATAGCTGACCTGGGTATGACTCAGATGACAAAATCAAATCAACAGGGACTGTAGCCTCAGATATCAAGTTAATCCATTTATGCCTAGTGGACTCTCCCATCCTTCTAAATTGGATCAATTTATTTCCAAAAATTAGGGATGTCTTGTATATTTATTTCTATATTTAGAATATTTTTTACAGAAATTCCTTCAAGCAAACAGCGCAGACCCTGATGAGACGCCGAATCATGCGGTGTCTCATCTGGGTCTACGCTGTTTGCCAAGGCCTTTTTTTCTAGACGCTAGGCATAAATGGGTTAAGGATGTACAATTGAAAGCACTGATTGTGAAAATGTTGTATCTAATATTTAAATGTTAAGCAAATACAACACTTTAATCATTGAAAAATCTTAGCCATACTTCTCTGTCAACAATGATAAGTTTTGATCCCTTAACAAGACCATCACTGTCAAATATAGAATTTTCTGTCTTAGTTTATTACATTCCAAATGCACAATCATGTTGCGAATGTTGTTTTTTTTTAAAGAAATACAGATAAACAATATTTGGACTTTTTATCTGAGGCTTAACAAGAACACAATAAAGTCATGCACACAATGAAACAAATAACATGTTCTGGGTAAAACATTGAAAAGGAAAACGGAAAAATGATAAAACGGAGGTCAAAGGAAGGTTTGGTTGCTAGGGTTACCTACCAAACAAGTCTTTCATGGTGACATTGCCAAGGCCTCCAGGGATTTTCATAAATACCATCTTGGAAGGAGCTGTGCGATGAAAAGCAGCAGAAAGTGTAGGAGACATGTAAGAAAGATTAAGTCAGAATGATATGAAATATAGAACAGTTGTAAACGGTGACATGAAAGATAGAAAAGTAGGATATGTAGACATGAAAGATAGAAGAAGTCAGAATGATATGTAGACAGAAAAGATAGAATTAAAAATGATATGGAGCCATTAAAGATAGAAGAGTGTTATGGAGACCTATAGGATAGAATTGAGAATATGTAGACATGTAAGATAGAAGTATGAATGGTGTGGGCTCAGGCATGAAAGACAGAAGAGTGTAAAAAATAAAAGACATTAAATATAGAAACGTAGGATATGTAGGCATAGAAGAAAGAAGTAAAAATGAAAAAGACATGATAGATAGAAGAGTTTCATGGAGACATCAAAGAAAGAATTGAACGATATGTAGGCATGTAAGATAGAATTAAGAATGGTTTGGAGCCATGAAAGATAGAAAAGTATTATGGAGATATAAAAAAAAATAGAAGCAGGAATAAATTAGAGACACGAAGGATAGAAGAGTGTAATGGAGACATAACAGATAGTAGCCTGCAAACCAGTGAAAACCAACTAAATGAAAACTGAATGAGATCCACTTGTTATATGACATAGACACAACACAATGGAGTTGTATTGTTATGATATTGGTTAGTTTTAAAACAGAAATATCCACATTCAAAGCCAAATTCTCAGGGTTGTCAGAAATAACCAAATTCAAGACTTAAGAATGTTCTATTGCACCAATGATATGTATGAAAATGCAAATAGTTAACCCTTTGAGCGCTGGAACCGGATTTTGAAGGCCTTTGCAAACGGTTTGGATCCAGATGAGACGCCACAGAACGTGGCGTCTCATCAGGATCCAAACTGTTTGCTATTCTGATAGTATTTTTGTTTAAAAAATCAAAGAAAATGCTAATTTTAGAAATTTAGCGGACAACATTTTAGCAGACGACAAATTTCCCAGCATGCAAAGGGTTAAGCAAATAAAATTTGTTATTACATACTCTAAAATGATTTATATTTGTCAGCATAAAAATTTGTGGTTTAAAAAAAAATGATTTTTTTTATGAACCTGTAAATTCGTGGATTTCTGATTTTGGAAAAAAATAGAGGAACTTGCGTCGGTCATTTTCTGTTTGTGTTAAATTCATGATGTTAACCCACAAAATCAATGAAAATTAATGTTCTAGGAATAATAATGCTTTTACAGTAATCCTTTCTCTAACTTTTCTTATGCTCACAATACTATAAAATAATGTAAGTAATTCTGACAACCCTGAGTTATTATGTTAACAGATTTACTGAAAGTATTGTTAAAACAGTCACAATTCAGATCTTAAAACAGTGGCAATTCAGTACCCGAAGTTTCCCTGATCAAACAGCAAACCACCACTTAAAAAACTGCATTCATTACTGTTTTCTGTCATTACAATATTGTTTTATATAAACTCCACCGGAATTAATACTTCATAGCATTGCTAATTAGCACAAAAAACCAAAAGGTTTAAGCATGTCTCCAATATTATTTAGACAGCCAAATATAGCATGTCTCCAATATTATTTAGACAGCCAAATATAGCATGTCTCAAATATTATTTAGACAGCCAAATATAGAATGTCTCCAATATTATTTAGACAGCCAAATATAGCATGTCTCCAATATTATTTAGACAGCCAAATATAGCATGTCTCCAATATTATTTAGACAGCCAAATATGAATACTGAAACAATATTCTCGTACAAAAGCCATAAATTGAAAAAGTAAACAATTAAAAGCTAAATTATAAACTTGTTACAAACAGAATTTAAAATGGTCTAAAATGAATTTTAATAGCAGTTCATGTTATATAAAACAGTATGAATGACATTTTTCATGGTTAGTAAACACCCAATACAACAGCCTTTCTATCTCCTAATTTTATGAGCCTCGCTCTGGGAAAACAGGGTTTAATGCATGTGTGTAAAGTGTCGGCCCAGATTATCCTGTGCAGTCTGCACAGGCTAATCAGGGACAACACTTTCCTTGACTAGATTATTGTTTCAAAGAGACTACTTTTAAACGTAAAATACCATAAAAGCGGAAAATGTTGTACCTGATTAGCCTGTGCAGACTGCAAAGGCTAATCTGGGACAACACTTCACGCACATGCATTAAGCCAATCTGGGAGGACACTTTACGCACATGCATTAAGCCCTGTTTTCCTAGAGCGAGGGTTAAATATATTTCACTAAGGTGGCCTGGCCCATGGTACTTACAGGCAAAGAAGCTATTCTGCATGCCGCTGGCCTCTTGCTGTCTGCGCTGTAGTTCTCGCTCACGCATTCTATTGAAGAGTTTATATATAATAATTCTTTGAGCTGTGTTCTGGGAAAACTGGGCTTAATGCATGTGCGTAAACTGTCATCCCAGATTTGCCTCTGCAGTCTGCAGAAAATCCAGTCTAGGCGGAAAGTGTCGTTCCTGATTAGCCTGTGCAGACTGCACAAGCTAATCTGGGATGACACTTTCCGCAAATGCATTAAGCCCAGTTTTCCCAGAGTAAGGCTCATATGATAATAATACAAATTCTATATAATATTTTTTATAGTTCATAATAGTAAATATTATGTACTCGAGGAACGTGCAGCAATTTGATGCTTGAATACAAAAGCCTTGTTTTAACAAAATCTTAAGGGATTTGAAATATGA
>VMBQ01004157.1:7579-43492 GCA_007657795.1 Dreissena rostriformis | reverse complement strand
AAAAAAAGAATTTAAGACCAAAAAAACTAGCAAAAAGACCGAAAATGGCCGCCATTTTTACTATTGCGCAATCAATAATCCGGGTCATTGAAAAGCTTAATTTTTGTATCCAACAATAGGAAGCGTCATTACGATACGGAGCATGGGTTGCATAGCACTATATTTTTCTGACAATTTTGTAATTTCCCAACAACAAATTAACAGTCCTCGTGCATTTCGTGTAAAACATGGCAAAATAAGAAATCATGTACATCATGTAATTCTTCCTCGGGGAAAGCCTGGGCTTTTAATTTGAAGATGAATAAAAACTCGTAGTGCTTAAGATTTAAAATGGAAACTTTTGCAAATGAACGTTTAATAAAACACTGCTGAACGTTCAATATCTATACACACTGAGGTGCGATTGCATATTTTCACGTTCTCAAATATCAATTAGTGTCTCAAATGCCAATTAGCGTCTCAACAAGTTGTGGCACAAATTGCTCAATAAAAGCTTTCAATTACAAAGTACAAAAATACCCTGTTCGCACCTACCAATACCCGCGAAAATGAGCTCGTTCACACCTACCTTTACCTGCTCTCCGTACTGACGACAACAACCCTGATCAAAAGTCGTCAATGAAAACGTGTAAAAACACAAACACAGGCTAATTTATTTCACATTTTATTCAAACATTTAAATTTTTGTCCAAACTGTTGCTACCCCGTTCGTACCTACTTTGCACAATATTTGTTGTTTCGACAACAGCCCCTTCACTCTATATGATTATAGGGTGTAGTTTTCTGAAATAACAAAATGACGGCTTTTACGCTCATTTACGTTTAGGAAATGACATGTTCACATTTTTTCAACCAGGATTGCTTCGTACCAATGTATAACGCGCATCAACTTTTTAATGGGAAACTTTGAGGTAAAAAACTGCGCAGTATACATGGTAAAATACGGTAGATACTTGAGATTTGCGATTTATAAAATTAACTCCAGTAATTGGTAACACTAAATTAACCAAGGTTTGTTTATAATTGCAATAGATTACCACTTATTGGTAAATGGCGTTGTTGTTCAAAACATTTGTTTATTGTCAAATCTGTTTATTGAGGGTCCGTTGTTAAATGATCATTTCAGTAGTACCCTATATCCCACAGTTATACATGTATACTGCATTTGCATAACAGGCGTCTATTGCTTCAATGGCAGGTAATAGTTAAGTACATTTCCATCAGTGCAGCATCCATTTTGACCCTAAACCTGAAAATTGCAGTACCACAATAGTCCACGCATTTCTTAAATTTAAAAATGAAATAAAATTGGAAATCCATTAATGTAAGCGCCCTCTAAATTTTCTTTAAAAAAAAAACTGCAACACAAAATTCCATTCCAACACATATCAATGGTTTTACAGGAATTTTAACGCAACCACTTTTTTGGAGGGCATATCTTCTCTGTGACAGTATGTTGATTTACTGTATTCGGTTGATGGTGAGATAAATGCAAAATATTTAACCCTTTGAGGGCTGGAACCGGATTTTGAAGGCCTTTTGCAAACAGTTTAGATCCAGATGAGACGCCACAGAACGTGGCGTCTCATCAGGATCCAAACTGTTTGCTTTTCTGATAGTATTCTTTGGAAAAAATCGAAGAAAATGCTAATTTTAGAAATTCGGCAGAAGACATTTTAGCAGACGCCAAATTTCCCAGCATGCAAAGGTTAAAAAAAAAATGGTATAATGTGGCGCTCACACTGCTTCCTCACAACGTCCTCATGATGGGAAAGAATTTGCTACAGGGAAAATACTGTGTGCTCATTGCGCAGTTCGCGTTTTGCATACCCACATTATCATTTGCTAGTTGCTTGGACCGATGTCATGACAGCAAAGTGAGTGAAGACAAGGAAGACTTGGGCATATAGTTAAGCGGCACTACTGCCATCTATACGATGCTTACAGGCATGGACTACGCCTCATAACAATCAAGTCATGAGGCTGAGCTGCAGCCTGCTTTGCCCCAATTATAGACTTCTTTGGCTCAAAGCCACAGTGTCCAGACTAAAAAGAAGCCAAACACTGTGACTGATCTAACTGTGGATTGAGGAGAACAAGATTATACACAGTAAGAAGGTAAACTCATACAGCCTTTGCAGTCAGTTGTAATGGTGCCCATAAAGACCCCACAGCGTTGCAATGGTGATCCCACAGCGCTCTCTCCAGCACAATTTGCAAATGCCGAGCCATGGCGGTGTCTTTAAACATGCCCAAAATAATAGCCACATCTTGGCATTCTCTGCAATGATACATGGCCCTCACATCGATGCCACTCCGTCCCGGTGTGACTGTCATAGGTTTTGAAATAATAGGCACATCATGTTATTCTGGACGATAACGCAGTGCCCTCACATCGATGCCACTCCGTCCCGGTGTGACTGTCATAGGTTTTGAAATAATAGCCACATCATGGTATTCTGGGCAGTGCCCTCACAGCGATGCCACACAGGTCTGGTATGACTGTCACAGGTTTTGAACCAGGATGACATCTTACCTTAAAAATCCTTCACATTGCGCAAGTCCAGCTGTTAGGTTGATGTGAGGTCTTTTGTTTTTGTGTTATTTATGTTAGCTGGCAGCAAAGTGTCAAAAACAGAGTGGTAAATATGACGTCTGTGGTTAGGTGGCTGACATAAAACTGACATGGACTGTCAAGTACTAAATGTATGTGACTTCCTGGAGCAGATATAGAAGTTTCATCCGGTGTTGTCATTTGGTAGTGCTTTAATTGTACTCATACTTACAGTTGTAGTTGAACTATTTAATAAAGTGCTCATGCATGTACAACTTTGTTCAATCTATAGGTGTTATGAAAGGTATTATTAGCAAATAAAGATGTTAAGTCTTTCTTTTAAAGAAGTGTAATAAAATTATGACTGTTGGAAGTTCATCATTTTCATGTCCCCCTTCGAAGAAGAGGGGGTATATTGTTTTGCACATGTCGGAAGGCCGGTCCGTCCGTTCGTCCATCAGATGGTTTTCGGATGATAACTCAAGAACGCTTAGGCCTAGGATCATGAAACTTCATAGGTACATTGATCATGACTCGCAGATGACGCCTATTGATTTTCAGGTTGCTAGGTCAAAGGTCAAGGTTACAGTGATCCGAAATAAAAAAATGGTTTCTGGATGATAACTCAAGAACGCTTACGCCTAGGATCATGAAACTTCATAGGTACATTGATCATGACTCGCAGATGACCCCTATTGATTTTCAGGTCACTAAGTCAAAGGTCAAGGTCACAGTGACTCAAAACAGTAAAATGGTTTCCAGATGATAACTCAACAATGCTAACACCTAGAATCATGAAACTTCATAGGAACAGTGATCATGACTGGCAGATGACCCCTATTGATTTTCAGGTCTCTATGTCAAAGGTCAAGGTTACAGTTACTCGAAACAGTAAAATGGTTTCAGGATGATAACTCAAGAATGCTTACGCCTAGGACCATGAAACTTCATAGGTACATTGATAATGACTGGCAGATGACCTCTATTGATTTTCAGGTCACTAGGTCAAAGGTTAAGGTCAAAGTGACTCAAAACAGTTGAATGGTTTCCTGATGATAACTCAAGAATACTTAGGCCTATGATCATGAAACTTCATAGGTACATTTATCATGATTGGCAGATGACCCCTATTGATTTTCAAGTCACTAGGTCAAAGGTCAAATTCACAGTGACAAAATTGTAACATGACGTCAGATTACCTTTGGCATACCATATATTGTCAATCGGACATACGTCCGTTGAACACAAAGTTAAGCTTCAAGTGCTTAATGGTAGTCACGAAATTAATGTTGTTACTCATCATCATGGTTTATTATGATGCTCTACTTGTACATGCACTCGGCTAATTATGTATATTAACAGTACTTGACACATTAAAATGTGGTGCAAGTAGCTAAGAAATTAAAAGTTTGTTGTAAACTGTAAACAAGAAAAAATGAGTGTATTTACATATTGTAAAACCTTATTGATATGACAATATTACTATGGCTGACAATTGTTCATTCTATTTTAACAAATTGTGATTGGAAGAATGTAAGGAAAACTTGCATGTTACATATGAGCGTCAATGTTTCATTTGTTACATGTAGATAAAGTATATGTTTTAATAGCTAACATACGTGTACAACTGAAGCTTAAGATGGGATATGTTTGTTTTATAATAAGAAGACGGAACCAAAATATCCATGGTTGTCTACAAGATTGAAACATAATATTCACATGGAGGACTTAATTTTCATTTCTTATTCTCCCAAAGGATATAATCTTTTCTATGCAAATACATATACAAGTTCATGCATTAGGTTGCTTCACATCAACCCTTCGTTGGTCCACAATCTTTTAAGGAAAATCTTAAGTATATTTCTTAAATATTAGAGTTTGTGGCTGTCTCTCATGGAGGAATTTGAAAGATTTTAATGTTTGAAAATAAATAGAAAAATGTTTTTGTATGAGTTTCACTTTATTGCAATTTATCGACCATTGTATTAAAGGTGGTATTTATCTATCTCTTTGTATAAAGCAATATTGATTCAAGACAAACAAGCATTTTACATAAAAGTTTGTTTATACATTCATTCTTGTTAAATTTTCCATTGGTATAGCGTCATAAACAATTCTTTCTTGTTAATTAGAAAATGAATAACATTTTGTAAATGTCTACATGTAAGACAATTCTTGGAGGTTCACACAGTCAGAAACTATAGTTTGGGGGTGTCTTGAGACTCTAGATGGTTTATAGTTTTGGAATGAGTATTAATATGCCAGCATGCATTGTACTTTAAAGATTGATTGGCAGCTAGGTTTGCTGACAAGAAGAAAAGGAGTAAGTAGATTGGATTGTTGTTTATAGTGGTGGTCCATTGCCAACAGTATTCTGGTCGCCTTCCAAGCCCAGGCAACAGTTGATGTGGACAGGCAGATGTGCCAGTAGCATTGTTTGTCTGACAGCATTGTTTGTCTGACAGCATTGTGTGCCAATAAAAGGCTTTTCATATCCCCCTTTCCAGTTGACACAATGGCAAACTGATACTTGGAAACAGATTGACTGGTTTTTACAAATGAGTTGCGCTCTGTGAAAATGGGGTTTAATGCATGTGCGTAAATTGCCAGATTGGCCTCTGCGGTTATTTTCGCCTAAACTGGATTTTTGCTAAGAACAGACTTTCTTTATACGAAAAATATCATAAAAGCGGAAAGTGTTGTCCCTGATTAGCCTGTGCGGACTGCACAGGCTAATCTGAGACGACAATTTACGCACATGCATTAAACCCCCTATTGACAGAGTGAGGCTCAAATCCATTGGTTTTATTAGATGTGTGCACATTACAAGAGTTGTAATATTAAAAATGAAACATCACAAAAAACAGCAACTTAGGCTTGCATTTATGTGTGCACAAATAAAAAGCATTGCACTCTTAAGTGTTTATATGATCGTTTCCAAAAATATTGAACTAAGTTTCATTTTTATGCAATCATAACAAAATGTGTGAGATGAGTGGCATAGGGGATTTTTCCACTAAATTCTGTACTGATAAATTTGAGGTGGACTGTGTATTCAAATATAAATTGGATGGATAGTGTAGTTTAGTGAAAAATAATATCTAACTCTGTAACTGTTCAGTACATTTAAGCAAATCACATAAGTGCAGAGATAGTTGGGATGCATGTATTTACATAGAACAATGTAATGGAAATGCATTACATGTTCAAAAATTCGGAAATTTAACTACAGAGTTTCCAGTGTACGATTTCTGAAGAATAACATATTGGCCAGCATGCATATCTTAGAGGTGATAAGTATGTGATTACGGGTAACTGAAATAATTTTACAAACCTGGTTTGATCTAAGGATGTTTTTGTTCCTTCTTCCTAGTGTTTACCACGCTAGTTATTTTGGCTTACATTTGCTCATGCTCAAAATAAAATTGGCTGCTAGATGTGTTATTGGTCCCAACATAAAGCACCATATCCTGAAACCCAAGACATTTGCTGAGCTGGAAAGCATCAAAGTGCTGGCACACAGCTTCTGTAGACTTCATACTCATCTTGATTGCAGGACATTGTAGGTTCCTGACATTGAATAATATATTTGAAGTAATGCAATAAATGAGGTTGTACATCATTCAAAGGTGAAGCTAGCAACTATTGTTACATAATTGTGTCGTGTTCTGAGAAAACTGGGCAAAATGCATGTGTGTAAAGTGTCGTCCCAGATTAGCCTGTGCAATCCGCACAGGCTAATCCGGGACGACACTTTCCGCCTAAACTGGATTTTCGCTAAGAAGAGACATCCTTTAAACGAAAAATTCCATAAAAGCGGAAATTGTCGTCCCTGATTAGCCTGTGCGGACTGCACAGGCTAATCTGGGATGACAATTTACGCACACGCATTTTGCCCAATTTTTGCAGAACACGACACGTATGTGACACAGACATGTTCGGAAGACTCAGCTGTGTCACTCTTGACTCTTGCATTGCATTATGCTTTCCTGATGGCCAAGAGCAATGGAAAATGAACATATGAGCCCCACTCTGTGAAAAAGGGGTTTAATGCATGTGCTTTATTGTCGTCCCAGATTAGCCTGTGCAGTCTGCACAGGCAAATCAGGGATGACACTTTCCGCCTAAACTGGATTTTTGCTAAGAAGAGAAGAAGAGACTATCTTTCAACCAAAAATATCATTAAAGCAGAAAGTGTCATCCCAGATTAGCCTGTGCAGACTTCACAGGCTAATCTGGGACGTTCACAGGCTAATCTGGGACGACACTTCGCGCACATGCATTAAACCCCCTTTTCTCAGAGCTCGTCTCATATTAATTTACCATTAACACCCAGTATGTGTTTTATACTTGCAGATAACCGCTCTGATAAGAAGATTGTTGAGGCCTATGACAAGACAACGTCAAGTTACACGGTCAAACACGCAACATGGGATAAAAGTAAGGCACTTCTTCTGACATTTTATTGCATTATTAGCTCTATTTAGCATGAATTGCTCATGGTGATCTATTGTGACCACCCTATGGCCGGCATCCAGTGTCGTCTGTTGTCCAGCCTCCAGCGGCCTCTGTCCTGCTTCCTCAATATTAAGCTCCTTACCACTGTAGAGGCTACATTTTTTTGCCAATCTTGTTAAAACTTGGTCAAAATGTTTATCTTGACAATATCTTGGCTAAGTTTGAATTTGTTACACTTGTGTTAAGAAATTAGGTCACCATGACAAATCTGAGAAACCTTGTTACCAATCGGAAGCCACATTTATGGCTCAGCCTTGATGATAATTGGACAGAATGTTAATCTTGACAATATCAAGGCATTCTTTTCCCCAGGAATTTGGTCAGACATGGTGGCAATACAGGGGGTTGGCGCGGAAAAGAGCATGTCCCATTCTGCGGGTCTTTATTTTGTATCTCGGCTGTTTTCGAAGAAAACCTGAGGTATTGTCATAGCCAGTTGTCAGCCGTCCGCGTTGTGCTAAAACCTTAACATTGGCTCAAATCAAAGTGCTTCCACCTACAACTTTCAAACTTCATATGTAGATGCACCTTGATGAGTTCTACAGGCCACACCCATTTTTGGGTCACTAGGCCAAAGGTCAAGGTCACTGTGACCTCTTATATTAAACTTTAACATAGCCTCTAATATCAAAGTGCTTCCACCTACAACTTTGAAACTTAATATGTAGATGCACCTTGATCTCTTCTACATGCCACACCCATTTTTGGGTCACTAGGTCAAAGGTCAAGGTCACTGTGAACTCTAATATAAAACTTTAACATAGGCTCTAAAATCAAAGTGCTTCCACCTACAACTTTGAAACTTCATATGTAGATGCACCTCAATCAGTTCTACACGCCACACCCATTTTTGGGTCACTTGGTCAAAGGTTAAGGTCACAAGTTCTTTTTCCATTTTTTCATTTGAATATTTATTAAAACTGCACCAACAGCCAAGCGTTGGCATCCGCTTTGCAGTGCTCTTGTTTAAATCTACATTTCTTAAGTTCTAAATAAACCAGGCTTGTCACCATAGGATGACATATGCCCCCTTTTTCGACATTTTTCGAAACCTAAACGCAAACCTAAACGCAAAGTGTGACAGACAGACAGACGGACAGACAGACGGACAGTGCGATCACTATATACCCACCTTCAGGGGCAAAAAAATACACTACTTTGGAGCTATTAAAACACAACATTTTCTTTTATTATCTTTTTACTTTTCCTCCATTTATTATACCCCCATTACCATTGGTAATGGGGGCTATATAGGAGTCACTTTGTCGGTCTGTCCCGAGAGCTTGTCCNATGAGGTCAAAGGTCAAAAATAGCCATAGTTGAGCTTGTCCAGGCCATTACTATGTTGTTCATTGTGAGACTTTGAAATCAATTGGCACATTTGTTAACCATTATTGGACGATGTGTCGCGTGAAAGAATTGTGTCAATATCTCAAAGGTCAAGGTCACACTTTGAGGTCAAAGTTCAAAAATGGCCATAAATGATAATGGCATAATAATTCTTGAAAATCACCATAAATGAGCTTCTCTTATTTTTTGAAGACAGCATGCAAATTTTTCTGTGTCATTGTGGCAAATGGGGGTATACGTCACTTCTGTGACAAAGTTCTAGTTTCATTTAGGACACATATTATAATAACAGGCACAATAAAACACCAGGCAATTGAATGCAACAATTGATTTAAAAAAAAAACAACATTGAAAATCACAAAAACAATGTGATGTTTAAACATCATTGTCACCATGAAGTAGCATAAACTCCTTTCTCATGATTAATTGTAACATAATTGTTAATTGTAAATACAAGATTTTTTATTAAAACTCTTTTTTTCAACTCGTTAATTAATGTCAATATTGTTAATGGTTTCATTTGGTCCCAAAAATATATGACAATATCAAACTTCTTTATTTGCCCTGTCTGCCCCTATTCATCATGATTGAAAACAGTGTTTTAAAGTTCAGAAATTAAATCCAGAAAGATATTTCAGCCTCGTTTTGAATAACAGGGAACCACATATCCGCATCAATTTTTATACCCTCATTACCAATTTGGTTATGGGGGCTATATAGGAGTCACTTTGTCGGTCTGTCCGTCTGTCTGTCGTTCTGTCCCGAAATTTCATCTGATCTTCACTAAACTTGGTCAGAAGTTGTATCTAGATGATGTCTGGGTCATGTTTGAATATGGGTCATGCCGGGTCAAAAACTGGGTCACGGGGTCACTAAGTGCGTTTAAAACTGAAAGGTTGTCTGGAGCATAACTATGTCATTTATCGTTAAATTTTAAAATCATTTGGTACATTTGACCATCATTGGACGGTGTGTCGCGCGAAAGAATTACGTCGATATCTCCAAGGTCAAGGTCACACTTTGAGTTCAAAGGTCAAATGCTTGTTTTTTCTTAATTTAAACATTTTGTATTGGTATTTTGAATAAAAATCAATAATTTCCAACAGAGTAATTACATGTACCGTTATATATCGACAATAAATTGGCGACAGACACCATAATTGACCCCTATACACAACTCGGTAATGTAAAACAATTAACTACTCAATCTCTAAGCACAGTTGTTGCCCCATGCTTTCACATGAATGTTATGTACAAGAGTTTGATCACTTCTAGCCCGTTTGTGATTTAATTGATCATTGGCAGAGTTCAGACTACATTTGGGTCAGAGCATGGAAATGGGTGGGAAAATTTTCAGCGTCGCGCCAACATAATCGGTAAATCAAGCGTTGTGGCGATATTGAATTTGAAGTTACCACTGTTCTAAAACGCCTGGGGAAAAGGCAGCAAGGCCAAGTTTAATTTGGGTCACATGTGTCCAAAATTTGGGTCACCATGTCAAATCTTTGTAGACCCATGTTTCATGTTCTTGTTCTTGATGAAACTTGGTCAGATGGTTAATCTTGACAATATGAAGGCCATGATTGAATCTGGGTAAAGTGGGGTCAAAAACTTTGTCACTAGGTCAAGTCTCTGACAATTTGTTTATCTTGAACTAAGTTGATTGTTACAGGCCATAATTGCCCTCTTGTTTTTAAAGTCATAATCTCGTTAAAGAAGTGTTACTTAATAAGTTTCCTTTTATACAAATCTTTTTCATTAAAGAAACGCATGATAATGAATGAATACCTGCGTATGGTGACAACATCATTTATTAAGAATACTTGAAAGCAACAGGCTTATTATTTGCTCCAAAATATCTGCTCATTTCTTGCAGCAACATTCCATTAATTATCACCATCTTAATGTATGTCATATTATGTAAAGAGCAGTTCTGACAAATTGAAATTTCCCTCCAGTTAGTCTAAGTAATTGCCTTCATTCTAGAATACGAAATGTAGCTGATGGTTGCTCTGAACAGCTTATACATAAATTATTCAGGACAATAAGGCTAGTTATAAAATAATGTCATGCCAGTGAAAAATTGTCAGGATGAATGAACTCTTGACAATAAGGACAAGAAGGTGTCTATACTTTCAAGCTGTTTTTACAATAACTTACTCACACAATGAAACTGCCTCTTTTGAGCTGTCTCCATTTAGTGAAGCGTACATATCTTGTAATAAAAAAGTAATCCCTTTAGAAAATCATCCATCTGTAAAACATTGTGTAACGTTCAAATAAGTTTCCAAGTGACTAAATAAAAAACTTGTGCAAGCAGTAACATTTGTACCAAATACACTTATGCATTAAATATGATTAATAAGACTCTTCAATCTTTTATGCAATAAAGGCTTATTTCTTAGTGGTATTCAGATGAATTTCTTCTTGGTTATTATACCCCCATTACCAATTTGGTAATGGGGGCTATATAGGAGTCACTTTGTCGGTCTGTCTGTCTGTCCCTATGTCTGTCTGTCCCAAAAATTCATCCGATCTTCACCAAACTTGGTAAGAATTGTAACTAGATGATGTCTAGGCAAAGTTAGAATATGGGTCATGCTGGGTTAAAAACTAGGTGACGGGGTCACTTAGTGCGTTTTAAACTGAAAGTTTGTCCGGACCATAACTATGTCATTTATCGTTAGATTTTAAAATGACGTGGTACATTTGTTCACCACCATTAGACGATGTGTCGGGGCCATTACTATGTCGTTCATTGTGAGATTTTAAAATCATTTGGCACATTTGTTCACCATCATTGGACGTTGTGTCAAGCGAAAGTATTACGTCGATATCTTCAAGGTCAAGGTCACACTTTAAGTTCAAACGTCAAAAATGGCCATAAATAAGCTTGTCCGGACCATTACTATGTCGTTCATTGTGAGATTTTAAAATCATTTGGCTCTTTTGTTCATCATCATTGGACGGTGTGTCACGCGAAAGAATTACATTGATATCTCCAAGGTCAAGGTCACACTTTGAGTTCAAAGGTCAAAACTGGCCATAAATGAGCTTGTCCAGGCCCATAACTATTTCGTTCATTGTGAGATTTTAAAATACTTTGGCACATTTGTTCACCATCATTGGACGGTGTGTCGCGCGAAAAAAATACGTCGAAACACACTTTGAGTTCAAAGGTCAAAAATGGCCATAAATGAGCTTGTCCGGGCCATTACTATGTCATTCATTGTGAGATTTTAAAATCATTTGGCACATTTGTTCACCATCATTGGACGGTGTGTCGGGCGAAAGAATAACGTCGATATCTCCAAGGTCAAGGTCTCTCTTTGAGTTCAAAGGTCAAAAATGTCCATAAATGACCTTGTCCGGGCCATAACTATGTCGTTCATTGTGAGATTTTTAAATAATTTGGCACATTTGTTCACCGTCATTGGACATTGTGTCGCATGAAAGAATAACGTCGATATCACCAAGGTCAAGGTCACACTTTGAGTTCAAAGGTCAAAAATGGCCATAAATGAGCTTGTCCAGGCCATAACTTTGTCGTTCATTGTGAGATTTTAAAATTACTCGGTACATTTGTTCACCATCATAAGACAGTGTGTCATGCGAAAAAATTACGTCGATATCACCAAGGTCAAGGTCACACTTAGAGTTAAAAGGTCAAAAATGGCCATAAATGATCTTGTCCGGGCCATAACTATGTCATTCATTGTGAGATTTTAAAATTACTCGGTACATTTGTTCACCATCATTGGACAGTGTGTCATGCGAAAGAATTACGTTGATATCTCCAAGGTCAAGGTCACACTTTGAGTTTAAAGGTCACAAATGGCCATAAATGAGCTTGTCCGAGCCATAACTTTGTCATTCATTGTGAGATTTAAAAAAAAANGGGCCATAACTATGTGGTTCATCAAGGGATTTTAAAATCATTTGGCACATTTGTTCACCATCATTGGACAGTGTGTTGCGCGAAAGAATTACGTCAATATCTCCAAGGTCAAGGTCACACTTTGATGTCAAAGGTTAAAAATGTCCATAAATGAGCTTGTCCGGGCCATAGCTATGTTGTTCATTGTGAGGCTTTGAAATCAATTGGCACATTTGTTCACCATCATTGGACGGTGTGTCGCGCGAAAGAATTACGTCAATATCTCAAAGGTCAAGGTCACACATGAGTTCAAAGGTAAAAAATAGCCATAGTTGAGCTTGTCCAGGCCATTACTATGTCGTTCATTGTGGGATTTTGAAATCAATTGGCACATTTGTTAACCATTATTGGACGGTGTGTTGCGCGATAAAATTACGTCGATATCTCCAAGGTCAAGGTCACACTTTGAGTTCAAAGGTCAAAAATGGCCATAAATAAGCTTGTCTGGGCCATAACTATGTCATTCATTGTGAGATTTTAATATTACTCTCCACATTAATTTTGTTCACAGGCATTGGATGGCGTATCATGCCAAAGAATTCAAGATTTCAAAGGTCAAAATGGCCATAAATGATAATGGCATAATAATTCTTAAAAATTGCCATAAATAAGCTTCTCTTGTTTTGTGAGACAGCATGCAAAATATTCTGTGTCAATGCAGCATGTGGGGGTATACGTCACGTCTGTGACAAAGCTGCAGTTTTTGTTAAACGTTAAATAATAATAGTGTCGAACACAAAAAACGTACAACATTTTATTATGTGAATTTGAATAAGACATCAAACTCAGTATGGAGATCATTTTGCGGATTTTTTTTAAGCAAAATTGCTTATAAAAATCCATTATGGATACTCTGTATTTATTCGCTTACATCTTGTTTCTTTTTGCTTTGGTATGTCCTAAAGCAGTCAGCTTTTTGAAATCTCTTTGGCTCAAGTCCAGCTTGCAGAGTGGTTGGTACACACACTCTTCCCAAAGGCCATCTTGGTTCAGTTCTATGATGTAGATGATATATGTTGGTGGGTGGTCACCTAACTGGGCAGCTGAGGTTTCCTCCGCTTACTCTGGCTCCTCCATACAGCACAAGACTACACCAAAAAATGTATTTCATCAAAAAATCCCCCGCTTACTCTGGCTCCTCCATACAGCACAAGACTACACCAAAAAATGTATTTCATCAAAAAATGAAATAGTTGGAAAGTGCAGATTAAAATTCAAAATTCATCCAACTTAAATGATAATTGCTCTGTTTGTCTATCAAATTCCTTGTCTGAATATATCTTAATGTTTAAACATGATACGTTTTGGTTACATGTAATGGAGAATGGTATAATTTTCTCATGATTTGTTTCAAAATTGACACCATAACATTTGAATATTCCCTAAGTAAATGGTCCCCAGTTTGGATACAATTAGTGAATTTAAAAATCGAACAATTATGTTTGGTAATTGATTTGTTTGTTGGCTAATGGATTCCAGTCTGGGTTTATAAAAAAAAATAAGCTACCAGCCCAGGTGTCTACCATTATCAGAGGCTAATGGATTCGATTCTGGGCTCATAAAATTTTTAAAGCTTCCAGCCCAGGTGGCTACCAATTTCAGAAAGTTAATTTATATCACTGCATGTGCTTAATGTAAAATATAGTTAATGTGTGATGTTCGTCTTTACTTCCTAAAACAATGTGTATTCCAATATCAATTTTCTTCTTAGCTCTTTAGGGTTTGGATTTGTTCTCATCTCCTGAGAATTAATTGTAATGAACATTAGTTAGTTCTTGCATATTTACTTTATATCTTCTTTTTCTAAGGTTCTTGAGTGAAATGCATTTAATTAAAATTCAGCATTTATGAAACTCAATTTGTGAGAAAAATTAATTTCCGCATAAAATAATCATAAATTCTTAAATGTCTTTCCAAGCCTTGGAGCTAAATGCCTCAGACATTAAATAATTCAAGAGCATAGCCAAGTGGTACAAATTAACACATTCAGGTTAAACTATTTGGTGGAGTTTCACATTTCTTTTCCTTACAATGTATTGGCAAGTTCCAGACTGAAGCTTCAATAACAGCATCCCGCCTTATTATTAGGGATGCAACAGGTTACAAAAAACATAAACTGGTTAACCTATTATTGTAACTGGTTATTCAGGCCTCGACACTTACTTTTTTTTCAACTAGCCCATTCGGGCTAGTAAATGCAGACCCTACTAGCACTGACCAATCTTTCATGTGCCCTGACCCAAGTATTATCAAAACATTTATATTTATCATTCAACTTCTATTTTCTTGTGCGTGGAGATGCACAATTATGATTCAATCATTCTTATTAATAGCTTGCCTTACTGCTGCTAATGAATTCAATATTCATCTACTTAAGACTAGTATTATATGATTAGTATTCTGTAATTGTCATATGAATTACAATGTAAAAAAGACATGGTATCATTTCTTTGAAGTGAATCTTAAATGTGGCAAAATAATGTGTTACGGTAGTCGTAAAATTGTACAGGGTTGTGCCTTTAAGTTTTATACTAAAAGCCGGGATCGATCTTTAATATTAGTTTTGCTAATTGAATTGCGTAAAAAAGATTGTCAAAACACTTCTAATCGATCAAACAAATTAAAGTTATTTAAAATTGATAAATAACTAATAATTTTAATGTAACTTTGTGTTAATGTCGAGTTTGATACCTTCATCGATCCTGGGCGATCCCGGCTTTTAGTTTAAAACGTATTTTAATCAAGAAAACACGTCACTTCGAGGAAACCAATCAAAAACCGTATCTAGCAGAATTCCGTTTAAAAATAGGTACTGATGTGTTTTCTCAATAAAAATACGTTCCAAATCTATTTCGAGATATGATCCGTTAAAAAGCGTTTGTTGTCTCCGACTTCACTCTGGGATTTAATTGTCATCTGATCGTACTGTATTCAGATTTTTACATCTTTGAAAAGCTTATTTAAAATGCAGTTTATTGATATAGAACACATAATTCCGCCCAGAATACACACGACCGTTCGGACATGTTCCTGGGACATTGGCTAGCCCGGACCTAGGTACAGGCAGTGAATGTCGTTCGGACGTGCCTTAGTGTCGAGGCCTGTTATTACCCGGTTAACTGAACAACCTAAGCATGTTTGAGTATACATAAAAAAAGAGACGTTAATAAGTAATAATTATGATCTCAAATACTGCCATTTACTTATGTTTTTTTTAACCTGTTTGATTGTTGTTTTTATGCCCCCAAAAGTGGGAATATAGTGATTGCACTGTCTGTCTGTCCGTCTGTCTGAAATTCTGTCACACTTTGCGTTAAGGTTTCGAAAAATGTGGAAAAACACTTTGCGTTTAGGTTTAGAAAAATGTGGAAAAAGGGGGCATATGTCATCCTATGGTGACAAGCCTTGTTTAATATTTAATTAGATTAATAATTTGTTTTATTTATTCAAACTTGCCTCAGACGGTGGTGGTGGCATCTTTGATGACGTAAATTACTAATAATATTAATTTCTGTTAAGTCTTCAAGATTTTAAAAACAAATGATTCTTGATACAATTGTTATTTCTAAACACTCTAAACATTTTCGCAATCAATTAGGATTTTGGTTATCAAAATATCAAAACAGTAAAGTAAGCCCCAAAGTCTCAACTGATTGATTTTTATCTCAAGTTGATTAAATGTGTCAATAACGTCTATGCTTATAGACCCCGCTCTTCCCCACAGTTCGCAAGTTAAATTTTAGCGAGAATAGCAAAAAATAGTGGCTAAGGTACTGGTTCTTTATTACTGTGTTATTTGACACTTTATTGATTCCTCTTAGTTGTGTGGCATGTTATTCTCAGTAGGCGTTACCTGGCAGTATGTCACGCATTTTTTTTTTTAAAGAATGATTTATTCCATATAAAAAAAAAACATTAAAAAAGTGTCAGGTTAACCTTTAAAAAAATGTAACCGTGTCACAGATTGTTTCAGTACATGTAGGTTAACAGGTTAACCGGTTAACATGTTGCATCCCCACTTATTATGCATTACGTGAAGTACAACCAATTCCATTATATACAACATCTATAGTCTTCTACAACAATCACTTTCCAAAATCAATTTTAGAATGTCACACAAGTATAAATGCATAACAAGGGTATGGATTTGTGTGCCACTTCATGTCAAAGCAAGAGTTTTGTACTTGGTTCAACGAGCTTCCTACAAGAAAGTAAGATGTTATGTCCAGCTATGAGCAATGCATCTGTCATTTGCAGAGATCAAGACGTATTTCATTGTGGGTCACAAGCAGAAGGTTGTCCCTGCAATCCCAAAACCAGAGACAGTTGTTGTGGCGATTGACGGAGAGGTTGCCGCGCAATCCTCCGAGCATGATAACCTGATGAATGACACTGGCAAAGAGGTAGGCTTACATCTATTGATCACCTCAGTGGAAATATTTGTTCTACTTAATTTGTAAGCAATTATTATATGTTTGAAAATGAATGTTTATTATTTGATTTGTTGCCCAGGTGTAATTTATTGTTCAAACTTTGTTGTTAATGTGTCCTGTGGTTACAGTAATCGATACCAAAAATCATCTGATTGGTTAAAGTGGTGGTTGTTTGGAATAAGTTGAATGGCCTATTAAATAGTGTTTTGATTGACCGTCTAGTTTGAATAACTTGATGGATGATCTTTTTCATATTTTGTTTATCCCAATCTGATCATTTGAATAAGATATGTTATTTTGAGGATATCTTTAGTAAAGTCATTTTGAAAAAATAAGTTTTTAGCTTTTATTATTTGTGCAAATGTTCACAATTAAAGTGATTATGTCGAAAAACCATCAGTATTTCTTATAATGTTATGGTCAACAATCAGATTTGATATACTGAAACATCATTAAAAATGTTTTTATATGCTTTTCTCTTAACAATTGGACAAAAAGTAACTCAATTTTTTGTTTACTAGTAGATATCGCCAAATTGGTTTACTCAATATATGAAGGAAACTTATTTGTTCTTACAGTCAAAGAAACTGTTAGTTACATGTATTAAGGTTAACAAATCCTATGTTTTAATATACATATCTGGAGTTCCCTTGAAACAAGTTAATGTATTTTTAATTTAATGTTTTGCATGTATTCCCTTTTCCTATGCCTACCTCAACCAAAAATTCTTGCAACCCAAAGAGGCAAAAATGAATGGCCTTACTATGGAATTCTTTCAAATCAAGATTTCATTGATGTTTCCATGAAAGCTTGATTGATTGCATGAAGGAATATATTTGTTTTAAACCTCCAGGTATAGCTTAAATTGCTTGCTATAAATGTTATCAGAATGTTACCTGGCACCAATTTTGTTGTAAAGTTAGTGATTTGTAGTTAATCAGATGTTTAAAGTCATGGCTGCTGTGCAGACTACATGTACCTTGCTATCAAAGCTTATGATCATGTAGTTGCAAATATTAATGCAACAAACCTTACCTCAAGTGTTTGAAATTCAAATTAATTGTGCATTTTGCTAAGATTCAATAGATGTATCCCTTAGTTCACTAGCCAAGTTCTGTCATTCCAGGTCCAAACACTGTGCAGCCAATGGGTTTTACCAGTGCCAATCCCACACTTATCTAGCTATTTAAGTGATATCATACTAGGCATAAATAACCAAACTTCTTGATAATAAACATGGTGTCCAGTTAGCGCAGTGGGTGGTACAGGGGACCCAGGTTTAATCCAAGCTCCCTGCACATGTGAGCTTGGTTGGTTGTACTTCCCCCCACAGCTATGGACCACACCAAAATTAAATATCTTTCAGTAAAAACGAAACATCTGGAAATTGTAGCTATAGTGTGAAATTTGTTTAAACTCTCATGAGTATAGTAGGTTAAATAAGTAGATGTGCTTAGGCACACTCTGGGTCCCCACATAATGCAGCCTCAGGCACAGAAGGACCTAATAAACTTCAAAAACACACACACACGCACACACACACACACACACACACACACACACACTCCTAGTCTCTGGTGAACATGGTATTGTCCATTCCTTCCTCTAGACAGTAAATGCAAAGTGCATTACATTAAACCTATTTTTTTTTTAACATTCATATGAAATTAAATTATAATTATTAAAGTGTAAACATTCTCTTATATCTCTTTATAATTCATAAATGTGAGAACCTCTGTAAATTGGGAACTACAGTAGCTTGAAACTTTTTTATCCCCCGCCAGAGGCGGAGGGATATTGTTTTGGCGTTGTCCGTCCGTGCGGCCGTCCGTCCGTCCATAAATGCAATTTCTTCTTCCAATTTGATTTTTGAGTCTAAAAAAGTGATAAATGATTCAAAGATTGGTAACTTGTTACTATTTTTTATTTATATTTTCTATATATATAGACCTTTAGGAGTATTATAACGTAATTGAGTACATCAGTGCTAGGTTTATTGTCCCCTACCGGTTTCAGGAGACTTATGGTTTGCGCTCCGTCAGTCTGTCTGTCAGTCAGTCTGTAAAAAAAATCTGGATCCTGCGATAACTTTTAAAGTTCTTCATATTTTTTCATGAAACTTGAAACATGTATACATGACAATATGGACAGTATGCACGTCATTTCATTTTGTTCCTACTTCAAAAATTATGGTTGTTGTGGCAACAAATAGACTAGAAATACTGCTGGAAATGGTGGTTTTCTGGTTCCTGCGATAACTTTAAAAGTTCTTAATATTTTCTTATATATTTTCATGAAACTTGAAACATTGATAGATGGCGATATTGACATTATGCACGTCATTTCATTTTGTTCCTATGTCAAAAATTGTGGTTGCTATAGCAACAAATATATTTTTAAAAAATATAAAAAAAATGTATATTTCTAGTAGAGGACATCATTGCTTGGCAATTGTCTTGTTTTCTGTGATTCCTAAAAAAGCGTTCTTTTTGAAAATTTGTGTTCCAATATTATTTAACTGAATCAAATTTTTTAGATTTCTCCACAGAATCTGTATATGCAAACATTCCCAAAATAAGTGATCTATGGTTTTGACATGTGAGTGACAAAAATCACAGAGACTACTGGGTTTAATTTTGCATTTGAATAGGTATTTGTTTGTCGGTATAATCCTCATAATAAATTTGTATTGGAAACATCTCATGGACACATCAATAGTCGCTTTTATTGGAATAAGGTATATCGTTTTCCAATTGAGTAAAATATTACAGCTAAAAGTTTCGTTCCACTTTGATTCAATTTTTTCATTTGCTTTCTCTGTTTTAATTTGTACATTGTACAGAAGTTTGTTTACGTTTTTATCCCCTGCCAGAGGCCAATTATATGGATAAGAGGATGATGCACGCTAAATGGCATTGTACACCATCTGTTAATAACGGAGTAATGGCCCTTTGTATTGTAGTATGTTCATCCGTCCAATTTGCACCCATCCTTAAACAAAATATATGTTGCGGGGGATATCAATTCTACCAATTTGCTTGTTTGTTTCTGTATCAGATCCTGTAAATTGTTATTATTATATGGAATATGTGGTGCTTCATTTTTGAGTTTTTCTTTGTATTTATTAGGGATTGTGGAAATAAGTGAGAAATATTTGAGGTAGTCATTGTTTGATATGTTATATATGTATTTCATATCGTTGAATGTAAAAAACTTTCCATTTCGATAATCATATAATTGTTGGATGAATTAAATTCCTATGTTATACCAATCTTCATAGAAGATACTCTTGTTATTAATTTTAATTAATTTATTATTCCAGATAATATTTTCTTGTATATCTATTACGTTTTTGGTTAAGTTGAATTTGTGTTTTATTGCATCCCACACCAAAAGTACATCGTTAAGAAATGTGTTCTTTCCACAAATATGTTGTATTATGTTACAGTCAATATTACTTTCGAATATTAGTTTATCTCCATAATCCTTTAGTCTGTGTTTAATAAATATTTTCCATTTTCCTTTATTCCCATTATCAAGGTAACGTTTAACCCAACTAGCCTTAATTGAGTTCTGAAAGCATTCTATGTCTGTATTTTTTAAACCACCATATTCATAGTTTTGATATAGTGTTGTCCTTTTGATTTTTTCTGGTTTATTATCCCATATGAAATTAAATATGTTTTTATTTATTTCATTTATTATATGTTTTGGTGGGTTCGGGAGTACAGAAAATGGGTAAATTAGTTTAGGAAGAGCAAATGTTTTCATAACTGTGATTTTTCCCATGAGAGATAATTTTCGATGATGCCATCGCTTTAAGAAGTCACTTAACTCGTTTATTTTAGGTACTAGATTTTTGTGTATATTAAGGTGTGTTTTGTTATAAAAGGTTATTCCTAGGGTTTTTGTGCCATCTGATGTCCAAATGAAGGGTTTATCATAGCAATATTTTGTACATGTTTGTGATAGAGAACCGACTCTCATAATCGTTGTTTTTGAGGTGTTGAGATTTAGGCCTGATATTTTACCAAAGTTTGAAATCGTGTCATTTAAGTTTATCAAAGATGACTGTGTTCCATTATTGAAAAATGTTGCATCATAAGCAAAGAAAGTTTGCTTGATTTCTACATTATCAATTTAAATGCCAGATATTTTATCATTTTTATCAATACAATTTGATAATAGTTCAAGGCAAATTATGAATAATGAAGAAGAGAGGGGACATCCTTGCCTGACTCCTTGTTTAATTTGAAACGATTCTGAAAGATGCCCATTATTTATTATCATGCTAGTTATGTCATTGTAGAAAACTTTGATCCATTGTATAAGGTCGTTACCAAAATTAAAGGGCTGTAAGCATTTAGTGATAAATGAATGGTTTAAACTATCAAAAGTTTTTTCGAAATCTGCAAAGAACAGCAGATTTGGTTTATTATTATGTTATAAATATTCCATAATGTCGAATATAAGTCTAACGTTTTCTCCTATGTATCTATTCTTCATGAAATCTGTCTGGTCGTTGCTAATTATTTTTGGTAGATTGTTTCTAATTCTGTTTGATATAGCTTTTGTGGCAAATTTGTAGTCGATATTTAATAGGCTAAAAGGTCGCCAATTTGATAGATTGTACNCCAAGTGTGGATTAAAAGCGTTTATGGGTTTGCCCGTGACACCACATGTCTGCACATGTGTAGATACCGAAATTAAGATAAGATATCACGCGTCACCTTTAAATAACATGTTAAATGACAATCAAGACCTTATTCATGCCAGGGACCTACACAAATAGGTCCATGTCCATGCTGTGTTTTATTACTCTTAAACGAATGCAGATGAACCTTATTTCTACTAATTACGTAATTTATATTTTAAAAAAAAACACGAACTATTATGTGGTTGTCAGATCGATAACAGAAACTCTTTAAATCCTCAAATATATTTGATAAACCCGTTTCGCTTCCTTGTTTTGCGTAGGGACCTATACACACATATATAGGTCCATGTTTATTTCTTCAGTACCGTTTTGGAGGCGCGCGAGAGTATTCAGGGGCGGGTAATCCGTGAGGTATCGATTTCTGGGATTGTCTATATCTCCAAACGATAAAACCAGAACAACAGTCTAAAGTGTAAAACATGCCTTCGAGGAAAATATGATGATTTGTTTAGAGAGGACAGCCCTTCATGACTCGATTATTTAGTATATTGTAACCAACATTTACTTCAGCAGCAACTTCCCTGTATCTTGCAACTATGCTTTCAACGCCATCGGCGCTCTCGTTGTAATTTAATAGGCTTATAGGTCTCCAATTTGATAGATTGTACAGATCTTTTCCTTGCTTTGGAAACAGTGTTATAATTCCTTGTTTTTGAAGAGTTGTTAATTCACCAGTTTCAAATGAGTAGTTCAATGATTTAATAAGATATTGCTTTATTGTGTTCCAAAATAATTCATAAAATTCAGTTGTCAAACTGTCTGAACCTGGACTCTAGTTGTTTTGCATTTCTAAAAGTGCTTTGCTGCATTCAAGCTCTGTTAATTTTCCTTCGCAAGACCGTTTACTATCTTCGTCTAAAGTTTTTATTGGTATATCAAAGAATGAGTTGTTTTCTGTTTCAACAGGTTTAAAACTGTAGTTTTCGAAAAAATGCACTTCAGCTTTTAATATTTCATCCTTGTCTGAAATATCCTTGTTATTGATATGTAATTTATGGATAGCCTTTTTTTCAGCATTCTTTTTTTCCAGGTTTGCAAAATATGAAGATTTTTTTTCGTCTTGTTCAATTCGGTTGGCCTTTGATCTAAGAATGATTTCATTTATTTTGCGTTCTCTTAATTCTTCAATTTGTTGTTTTTTTTATCTTTAATAAGTTATTTCAGCATTATTATTATTATAGCTTGAAACTTGGTCTAAGGGAGATAAGTTATCTCTGTTCTTGCTTTATGTCCTTAAGGTTTGTCTCCATTATTTTATTACAATTTAATGTGTGTATTTTTGTAATAAAATCATGTTAAACTGAAGGATTTTTTTTAAACCAAACAAGTTAATGAACAATACATTCTAATTATGCCCACCTTAAAAGAAGTGGGGGTATATTACTTAGCAACTGTCTGTCGGTCAGATGGTTGGTCTAACTTTTTTCCTGTCTAGAGAATTCTTTGACCTAGGATCATCCAAGTTAATGGGCCAGTTACTGGGAAAAAGAAAGACACCTATTTAATTAAAATTAACAGGTTAAAGGCCAAAATTTCAGATTCATTTGAGATTTTCGCCAGTTTTGCACCTGCTTGAAATTTGTGGGTGTATTTGTCATCTTCAATAACTGTTTTAGTTATATTTAGCTTGGCTGCTTTCGAAAAAAAACACGAGGTATTGTCATAGCCCTCTCGTCTGCCGCGTCGTCGTGGTAGATGTCGTCGTCCGAAAACTTAAACATTGGCCATAACTTTTGCATTATTGAAGATAGAAACTTTATTTTTGGCATTTATGTGTATCTCATGGAGCTGCACATTTTGAGTGGTGAAACGTCAAGGTCATCCTTCAAGGTCAAAGGTCAACAAAAAAAATAAATCTTTTTTTCTTTTTATTTCATGTGTTTCTCATCGACCTGCACATTTTGAGTAGTGAAAAGGTCAAGGTCAATGATGACCTTCAAGGTCAAAGGTAAAAAACAACAAAATCCAAGCACCCACAGCCGAGCGTTGGCATCCGCTCGACAGTGCTCTTGTTAATTTTAAAAGTAACCTTTTCCAGTGAAATATCAACTTTGAGTAGCAACCAACACAAACAATAGAAATCTATTATTTCATAGCAACAAAAGAAATCATTCTTTAATGTGTGTTATAAAGTGAACTGTTTGAGCCTTTATGTTGGATTCAGGTCTGCTAATATATTGTGTTTCTGTTATCCAGTGAATATAGTAAACGCAATCATCAGAAACGTGTGTAAAAATAATGGACACACAATTTGTATATATTGTGCATGACATGTGCCTTCATGTGACTTATCTGTGTGTGTTGCAGGTTAGCGATGTGAATGGAGTGTCAACGACCGCCATGCTGGTGAAGAGCCACCTGAACAACTCTCTCAATGAACTCAACCATGCTGGTAAGAGTGATCCCCCTTTGTATCTCACACAGCTCTGTTGTGGCTGCCTACTTGCCCCATTTACAATGTTATTATAGGACATCTGAAAAGTGGCAGTATTATGGTTGTGTCCACAGTGGATGGATTTATAAACAACTTTTCAGAAGTGATAAGAGGTAGGGTGATGCTCCCAAGAACCAGGCCCCTATGTCCTAACTACACAATTCAAGGACAAATATAAGAAATTCAAGATTGTTGTTCAGTCCATAACTGTCAAAGATGGATTGATTTTCAGGTTGGCAGTATTTACAAGCATGGTGAGACAAAGTGTTACACACATGAACCTGGTCCTTTGGTCCAAGGTCAAGGTTGCAGTTCAAGGTTCAATGTCAAATATAAGAAATCCACAATAAACAGTTGGTTCAGAGCATGACTTTCCTAATTGTCCTGCATGGATGGAATTCCAAATAATTTAAGAGAATTGATAAACACCAGGTCGGGAGTGTTGCATGTAAGACTAAGGCTAAAAGGGCATAATTTAAAGTCCAATTCCAATAAAAGTAATTTTATCCTAAGCACAGCACTTTGTCCAAAAATAATTTTGTTCCTCATGGATTGATTTTCAAATAATTTGATAGACATGATAGTACCGAGTGTCTCTTCTAGAAGGAAGCCTCTAGGTTCCAGTTCATGGTCATACCTTAAGGTCAAAGGTCAAATATAAGAAATCAAATTCTAGTTCTTTTTTCCGAGACAAAGATTGATTTTCAAATGACAAAGCAAAACTGATCAATTTGATGGGTAAAAGCATCTTTTGCAAGACCCGAGCCTCTAGGTCAGAGGTGAAGGTCATAATTCAAGGTCAAAGGACAAATATAAGAAATTGATTAGCTTTTGTCCAATCTTTACCTCGAAAACGACTTTGTCAATGGGTGTAACTAGTTAAAGTGGCACTTTTGTTAATTCATTTGTTATTTTTTATGGAATTGTGGACTTTTCAATAATTGTATTGAATATGTTCATAAGAATGCATGCCATGGTCTTAGCATGTTTGTGTTGTGCATAATGCACTTGAATGGCAAACTTCTAGTAGCAGTTTAACCTTATAATTACTGAAAGTTTTTTTTGTGTTTTTTTTTATTGCATGCTGAGATTTACGCATTGTTATTGCAAGTTATGTAAATTAGAAATGATTTAATCAAAGCTTGTTAAAGCCCCTGTGACTAACAAATACATGATAAATTGTGTGAAACTAACCTACCAAAGATTTCAACTAACCTAAGGCTAAACCAAATTGAATTCTTGGTCATCAGAATTGCCACTACAATTTTTTAGAATCACAAACAATTTGTTGTAATTTTCCTAATGGTCTATGTATCCTTCAATTCATTAGATGATTGATCATTTACATAAATAAATACACCAAGGGTTCAATTGAAAATTGAAAAATGGAGATGGGCAGTATGCAAAAACATGCAACACAGATGATCATTTCAAAGATTAGGCCTTTAAATATGATGCAGCTACAACTGACACAAAATATATTGAAGGTATGGTTATTGTACATAAGTTAATTACTGTTTGACACACTCCCTTGTCTTGTGCCCAGTAATTTTTATGAAAACCTAACCAATACCCTATACACAATTATTTGAATAAATTATAATGTAATTATTTGTTTTTACTATTTGAAAACATCACCTAATATGCTAGAAGTAATGCCACATTGGCTGCTACTGTTGCACAGTGGATTAATTATCTCCTGGACAACAATCACCCAAACCTGAAGGACCTATATACCAAGTTCTGAAAAGTTTGCATTGGTGTACTAGTTGTTGAAATGACAGTCTTGATGCTTGAACATGGGGCAGAACGTTTATCAAGAAAAAGAAAACATAAAACATGTTCTTGCTATTGGGAAGAGTATTGTTAAAAAAAATGAAATTAATATTAAAACGAGCATTTAATTTATAATTGCTTTTTGTTTTTTTTACAATATGACTGTTTGAGTCGATGAATGAAGATTTGAATGTATCAAGAAGTTGGAGTATTGAAAGCAGATTTATGAAGGTGACATTTTGATTGATTCTTAGCAATTCTTCCACAAAAAGTTTATTCCCCCTTCTTCAATTCTTCCACAAAAAGTTTATGCCCCCTTTCTTCAATTCTTCCACAAAAAGTTTATGCCCCCTTCTTCAAAGAAGAGGGGTATATTGTTTTTGGTCTGTCTGTCTGTCTGTCTGTCTGTCTGTCTGTCTGTCTGTCTGTCTGTCATTGTGTGTGTCTGTATGTGTGTCACAAAACTTTAATTTTGGTCATAACTTTTGCAATATTGAAGATAGCAACTTTATATTTGGCATGCATGTGTATCTCATGGAGCTGCACATTTTGAGTGGTGGAAGGTCAAGGTAAGGTCAAAGGTAAAAAAAAAATCAAATAAAAAAATTATTATTTTCAAAGCGGCACATTAGGGGGCATTGTGTTTCTGACAAACACATCTCTTGTTAATTTATGAATGATCCTTTTAAGACAAAAGTGAACAATCCCGTGCACTGCTACACCTGCTGACCACTATATGACCCTTTATGCTTCTAGTGACACATTAAAATGGCATATTTTGAACAATTCAAGGGCTATAACTCCTACACAACAATAAAATGATTATTTTAAAGAGTGTTGGATGTAAAAATAACACAAAGATGAGGTCAAATTAAAGTTTAAATTATTTTTTTATTTTTATTGCTTTGTTAAATATGAATACATGTATCTCGCTTAAAAAAGTGTCAAATATTAAAAAAAAATAATGTTAACTTGCTTCTTCGATTTATTTTTAGAAAAATTCGGACGACCAAGATTTCAATTTGGTGTGGACTAACATGTTAGAATAAAATTACGCACTGATTTCAGTTTGGTTAGAATTTTTTACTCTACTCAATTGTGTATGTTTGTATGTTTTGTAAAATGACAATATATATATATATATATATTTCTTTGGACCTGTCTGTAATTTTGGACCATTGGTTTCTGCGCGTTATCTAACAAATGCTTTGTCCTACAATCATGCAAATTGATATGATGTTGGAAAAAGAGATGTTTAATAATTTTGAGGTCACCATGTCAAAGGTCCAACTCACAGTGACTGGTAACAGGAAAAAACAATTGCACTATATTTAAGCAATGCTTTGACATAAGATCATGCAAATTGATATAGTGGTTACTTAATAGTAATGGAAGAAACATATTGATTTTCAGTTGAAAGGTCAAGACACAGGGAATTGTGACAGGAAATTTGTTTTGGTACTTTAATGAGAATGCTTTCACCCATAATCATGCAAATTGGTATAGTGGTAACAAAGGAGGACAAGAAAAATCTTTTTTTATTTTTAGGTCACCAGGTCAAAGGTCAATTTCACATGAGCTTGTATCAAGAAATTGTTTTCATGATATCTACCTGTTCTCACCTGCAATAATCTTAACTTGTATTCTTGTAATTAAGGATAGGAAGGTGCCTGTTGATGTATATGTCTAAAGGTGTTTACTCACAATTCTTGGAGAATTCTTTGACCTCCGATCATGCATATTGGTAATGTGATTACTTGGGTAGGAAGGTTTCACACGCTTGTATAATGAAATTAGTAACACGATCTACAGAAAGCTTTGACATATAATAATCGGAATTGTTATGCTGGTTACTTGAAAGAAAGATCATTATTTTGAGGTCAACAGGTCAAAGATCAGAGTCTATTGGGCTTGTAACATGATAATTGTTTCCACAGAATATCTAAGAAATGGCTACTAATATTACAAGGATCATATAAATTAGTATCCTTGAAAGTCTTGACACAGTATGACCCCCAATGAATTTCTAATTAAGAGATCAAAGGTCAAGGTCGCAGGGACTACTTTGCTGTTGGAGGCATACATGTTTTACATACATTTATTGTTTAATTAACAAGCCAACAGTTTTTGTTTACTATCTTCACAGTTACCCCGTAGTAGCTAATAAGATTTATTTTCATTATCGTAAAATACTTTATTAAATAATTCCAGTTCTTCATAATATCAAGCATTTAGTATTGTATGAGCACTCATTATCGTAACTAACACATTGTTGTTTTGTTTTGTGTTTTTACAACAGCAAGGAAAAACTGGCCAAAGCTCCCTTTGGTTGTAAAAAGTTCCAGTTACTCTGAATTGTGCCCCAGTACTAGAGTAAAAACAAAAGCACTTTATCTTAAACAAACTGTTACAGCACATGATGGTCATGTCCAGTACAGTCAGTCTATTGATTATTCCCACAGACATTGGTCACCCCACCATTCATGGACACACAACCATACGCCCAAACTTGTGTCCCTTAACAATAGGGGAAACATACTCAGACAAACACACTCTGCACCCATGGGTAGCAAACCCTCGGTGGCATCAACAAACTCAATCAATTCAAACATTGAAAAGAAAAGAAGCAAAGACAGTTTAAAGCAATCCAATTCGGTTAAGTTCCCCAAAATATCCCCTAGTATGTCCCCGGTACAGCTTCATGCCCAGATGATTGGACACCAGTCTGCCTTTTCATTGAGGGACTTGGTACAAAATAAAGATGAACACATTGAATCAGGTTATTACACGTTGTGTTGGAAGTCATGTGACGTCTTTTTGTTGTGAACTGAGATGGTTTTGGCAAACATTCTGAATGAAGAGTCGCATATAGACTATTGGTCTTTGTGCCAAGTATACAGTTGTATATATTTAATTTTAGGAGACAGTTATTTCTTATTATACGCAGGGATACGAAAAAGGATCATGTAACAATATGCCTCTTACCTTGACATAAATAGTATGAAATGTTTCTAATGATTAAGAACTTTCTGGTAATTTTATTTGCAGAAAGTATTATCAATGTTTATAACATGTATAACGCATTTAAAGGTTGGCAGGTAATGCACAAATGCTACACAAGATTTGTATCATGCACCTGATTTTACAAAAAGAAGACCTGCATGACATGCTATCTAAAAAAAATAACAAGAAAAAAACAATCTCAGTTTATAATTTTGTTATGAATGTGTACTTTTGAATATGTGGCAAATGTGAACTTGTGAATATGTGGCAAATGTGTACTCTTCTAATTATAAATGTTCTTTTCTTTATTGTACTTTTCTCAATAATTGTGTCCTTCTACATTTTTCTTTTTTGTTTCCTGTCGTACACAATCCATTTATTTGCAATACACAATACAATCCAGGGTTTTTGTTGAATATAAAATAGCCCTCTTTGGATAAAATTCTAAATGGCAGACTGGTGGTCAGCATGGCTTAAAGTTTGTCTTCCTGAATACTTCTTTATTTCAACATGCGTTATATGATTTTGAAATAACTTGACACTAATGTTGACCTGTGTGAGATGCCAGGTTGCATGGATGAACCACAGTTCAACCATCCAGGTCAAGGTCATACTTTGACATCAAAGGTCAAAATACAGCACTTATAATGTCAAACTTGGAATGTGGTGTTATAAATCACCTTCTGCAATAGCTCTTGGTTTAATGTAAATCAGTAGATTCTGTTGTCCCTACCTTGCATGAGAGCCAAACAATTATTTTGCATGTTTCTATAAGGTCATCATACACCATGTGACCACAAGTGACAATTTGCTTGTAGAAGCCCCTGCAAATCACACAGAGACTGTTGTTACACAGGAGGTAAAGCCTAATGACATTCAGGTCATAGTGAAAATAGGTAATTGTAATTTACCCGAATCTCCACTCACGCTTGGACTATCCGCTAGTCAGATGTGTGCTAGTAGGTATGCCCAAATCTTTGTGAATAATCAGTACAAATGAATGTATAATGTTTTTAAAAAGGGCAATATAAGAAATGCCATGGTTTGTTTTTGTGAGGCTGATTAGAGGAATTGCATGACTAGTTGCTATCTCTTGCCGCTATTTGGCAGTTATGGATGCATGTTTTCTTTTTCAACATTCTTTGTGTATGTCTTTCAGATTTCTTGTGAACTTAAACTGTACATGACATTTTTGTATTCAGATTATACTCAAATAGTTACTTAATAAAGCAGTGACTGTATAAACTTGTTGATATCTGGCTGTAGTTCACATGACCATGATTTGCCTTTAATAGACCTATGGGATGGATAACAGTAGAGATAAAATAATAATGTTTGCCTTCACCTGGACTCAAAGCGTGGACCTCTAAGATCGAAAGTTAACTTGCTACCTCTAGACCACTAAGACTTTCAACATTGATTCTGTGGTTCAAACGCTATGTTACTAATATTTACATTTTCCAAATTATTGACAAACAATGTTACAAGCGCTGTATTATTTTCCGATTTTGATTTATTAATATTTGATGGACGAACTGATATATATTCTTAATTGAATCTTTTACAAGGCTGTTTTCTATGTCTCCACTCATGTCATTTTTCCTATCTGTGAACAAGTCCCATTTAAATCCTTCCCATTATTCAAACTTACCACAAACAAAATATATGCTTAAGACCAGCTTGTTTATGTCCTCATAGTGAAATGAAGTAATAATGTTTATGCACATCTTGCAATTCTCCTGTTACTTATTTAACCATTGAAAGATTTAGTTGTGCAGTGTGCAGCTCTGCCCATATATTTTTCTTACAAAAAAATCTTATTCAGTTACACAGTCACTCTTTTTTTTGTCGGACCATGTGGCAACAATAAATGTTATCCAATAAGTTGGTCAATTTGTTTGATTTACAGCTGGCGAGTGGTTAATTGCTTTCTTGTAAAATAACCAATGCAAGCAGTTTTGCTGCAGTTAGAATTATGACAATACTAAAACCATCAAAAATCTGAGACAAGATTATATATACCTGTTCATATCCATTTTAAATAAATACTGCTTGCATTTGTTATTTTACAAGAAAGCAATAGACCTCTCACCAGCTGTCAATGAAACAAACGGACAAACCAATATACTTGCTATTTATTATCCCCCGCCAGAGGCGGAGGGATATTGTTTTGGCGTTGTTGGTCTGTCAGTCCGGCTGTCCGTCTGTCCATCTGGCACTTTTGTGTCCGGAGCCATATCTTGGAAGTGCTTTGGCGGATTTCATTGAAACTTGGTATGAGTATATAGATGGATAAGACGATGATGCACGCCAAATGGCATTGTACACCATCTGTTAATAACGGAGTTATGGCCCTTTGTATCTTGAAAAAATGCTTTTTACTTGTATAGGCACTTTTGTGTCCGGAGCCATATCTTGGAAATGCTTTGGCAAATTTTTTATTGAAACTTGGTGTGAGTATATATATGGATAAGAGGATGATGCACGCCAAATGGCATTGTACACCATCTATTAATAACGGAGTTATGGCCCTTTGTATCTTGAAAAAATGCTTTTTTCTATAGGCACTTTTGTGTCCGGAGCCATATCTTGGAAGTGCTTTGGCGGATTTCATTGAAAATTAATATGAGTATATATATGGATAAGACGATGATGCACGCCAGATGGCATTGTACACCATCAGTTAATAACGGAGTTATGGCCCTTTGTATCTTGAAAAAATGCTTTTTACTATAGGCACTTTTGTGTCTGGAGCCATATCTTGGAAGTGCTTTGGCAGATTTCATTGAAACTTGGTATGAGTATATATATGGATAAGAGGATGATGCACGCCAAATGGCATTGTAATAACAGAGTAATGGCCCTTTGTATCATAGTATGTTCATCATTCCGATTTGCACCCATCCTTAAACAAAATATATGTTGCGGGGGATATAAATTCTACGAATTTGCTTGTTGAATTATTATCCCCCGCCAAAGAGGGAGGGACATTGTTTTGGCGTTGTCCGTCTGTCCTTCCGCCATCCGTCCGGCACTTTTGTGTCTGGAGCCATATCTTGGAAGTGCTTTTGCGGATTTCATTGAAACTTGGTTTGAGTATATATATGGATAAGAGAATGATGCCAAATGGCATTGTACACCATCTGTTAATAACAGAGTTATGTCCCTTTGTATATATTCTGTGTCATTGCAGCATGTGGGGGTATACGTCACGTCTGTGACAAAGCTCTAGTTTGGCGGGGGATATCAATTCAACGAATTTGCTTGTTTTACATTTAACACACTTTATTGTGAAGTTGGAGGAATTCCTCAATCTTGGAATAAACTGTGTTTTTTTTTAAACAGTACATAATATTCAGCTTAACCTGGGTTTTTTTTTTATGCCCCCTTCTTCGAAGAAGAGGGGGTATTTTGTTTTTGGCCTGTCTGTCATTGTATGTGTCTGTCCCAAAACTTTAACCTTGGTTAAAGTTTGGTCATAACTTTTGCAATATTGAAGATAGCAACTTGATAATTGGCATGCATGTGTATCTCATGGAGGTGCACATTTTGAGTGGTAAAAGGTCAAGGTCATCCTTCAAGGTCAAGGGTCAAATATATGGTTCAAAATCGCTCAAAAGGGGGCATATTGTTTGACAAACACATCACTTGTTAATTCATTTTAATGACTTGTGAGTAAAATACATCTGCATATATTTTTTCATCCCATAAATTGAGTTTAATTCAAAAATGAATCTCACTATAGATTTTAAAACAAATCACAAAAAAATGTAAGTGTGTCCATGCATGCATGATCAACGTTTTAAATGTAAATAGAAATAATCAAAACACCATGACTTTTAATTCAAAAGCAATGGAAAAGTGTTTGCTATTCTTTAAATATTGACATAAAATAAGAAGCATATACAAATAACATTAAATGAATAGTTTTGTTTGAGAAAACCACACAAATGATGTGTATTGTAAGTTTCATTTTATATTCAAACTTTAAATGATAAAGTATTTATTTTTCACTTTTTCAGTTGTGAAATACAGTTTCTGTATTTTCTGTGACTCATTTAGTGAAGTTGTGTAATATCGATGCCAGGAACAGCAAATAGCCAATCTTTGCTTCTGAATATACCAAAGACATTGGCTATTTTAGTGCAGTGTAGAAAGCAAATAATTATGTGTATATACCCCTCTCCGTGCAACAAAGAAGTGGTTTGTATACTTGATTGACTATTGACGTCTGTCTGTCCTTAGTTATATACTTGTCAGATAAATTACTCTTACCATTTTTAACATACAGCATTCAAATGCATGCATTCTTCCTTTTGATATGAACTGAAGCATGAGCAGTTTGTATTATTCTTTATTAAAAGCTGCTGAAGTTATTCCTTTATTCAACATATAACATGACTAATACAGCCAGCTTCATATTATAAGATGTGATTAAAAAATCTGCATGATTATGATTTGTTTTAAACACTAATACATACGTGTGGATGATATTTAATACTTGCACTAAAACACACTGGGTAATAATGGCTACAAACATTGTTTTGTCAGGCTAATATAATATGAAGAATATATAAAATAATAATAATGACAAAAGTCATCAAAATTATCACAATAATTATAGTAATAAACAACCGTTCATTCTCGATGCAGTATTAACTCTGTCCCTATTGCTTTCTCTCTGCAGACAGCATGCAGGACCTGGATCGTGAGCCCATCGACAAGACATGGACCAAGTTCCGCAACATCAACTACCACTCTGACAAGCAGCTGGTGCGGGTGGTGGAGGGCGACAAGGAGCGCGAGAAGTTCTTCAAGCCGCCCATTAACCGCTGCACTCTCACCTTCGAGGAGGACGATCTGGAGGAGAACTACCGCGACCACTACATGGAGGACCAGCATAACCAGCAGACCGTTTCCGCCCCTAAGTACCACTCCTTCCTCGAGATATTTGTCTCCTTCTTTGTGTTTGCTATCATCTCTGCATTCTGCTTTCTTGTTTTCGACAGGCAGCTGCCCTGGCTCATTTTCTTCGGCATATCGTTTGTACTGGAGATTCTGAACATTGTCCGTGGTGTGTTGACTATCAGGTATGCTGAGAACAGAGAGGGCAGCAAGTGGATAAAGATGATCAACATCATGTCTGCCTGGTACTTCAGGAACATCCTGGGCGTTGTGTCCGCAAGCATTCCAATGGCGGGGGTGTTCAGTAACTTTTCATGTGACCTCATGGAGAACACTCAGTGGTGTGATCGCTTCTTCTGCTTCTGCATTGTCGTCTCACTTCTCCATTACACCAACTTTACTACTCTTAGCTCCTGGATGAAGTCAATTTTCGCGCTTCTCGCTGGCGCCACATTAATCGTACTGATTGCTGTAATCAAGTGCCCCCCTGATGTGGCAGACAATCTGGGCAATCTTACAACTGTTTCTCCATCTGTTATGACTACTTTAGTTTACGTGAACAGCACATTCAATAACAAAACAGCACTTGCTTTGCCACCAGTGTTGCCTGATCAAGACAAGAACTATGTACCGTTATTTGCTGGCTTCTCCATACTTCATATTGAGATCATACTGGACATGATTCTGCTGATAGTGTTGATCACTTTCCTCAACTACGAGTCAGAGACGAGTTATCGTCACAATTACTACGGTGACTCTCAGGCCTGGAAGTACAAGCAGATCATGCAGGAGCACAAGGATCAGGCCGACTGGCTCCTACATAACATTCTCCCTCCACATGTGTCGGAAATAGTCAGAAAGACCTCTAAATATTCTAAGAATCACAAGGACGTCGGTGTAATTTTTGCCGCCATTGTGAACTTCAATGACATCTACGATGAGTCATACGAGGGCGGCCGTGAGTTTATACGTGTACTGAACGAGCTCGTCAGCGATTACGAGGACTTGCTAGACCGGCCGGAGTTCAAAGACGTTGAGAAGATCAAGACAATCAGCAGCACATTCATGGCAGCGTCAGGGCTGAACGAGATCACGCGGGCCCAGAACCAGCACCCTCACGCCCACCTCTACGCCCTCATGATGTTCTGTGTGGAGCTGCACGAGGCCATCAGGCACTTCAATGACAGCATCTTCAATTTCGACTTCATCCTCAACATCGGGTACAACTACGGCGAGGTGACGGCAGGAGTTATCGGCACCACGAAGCTGCTTTACGACATCTGGGGCGACACTGTGAACATCTCCAGCCGCATGTACTCGACAGGAGTGTCCGGCCGCACACAAGTGCCTGAATCTACCGCCAACAAGCTAGGCGACAAGATGGACTTTGAGTACCGAGACGAGATCAGTGTGAAGGGCAAGGGCATGATGAAGACGTACCTCTTCAACGGGGTGAAGCCAGGTGCACACTGGGAGTAGGACTTGTAGAATTAGTTGCCATATTCTTCATTAGAAAACCATTCTAGCTGTATTGTCAATTGCTTTAGGTTGGTTGTGAAACTGAAATTGACTGATGAATGTTAGGCTGACATAACTGTTATGGGGATATTAATATTTTAGGAGATAACAATTTTACACTCTTACATCATTCTTTGTATCTTGGTCTTATACAGATGTCATTTTGCTGTTTAGCTCACCTGTAATTATATGTGTAGTTGTTTAGTTTTTGGTTCTTTGAGTTATCTTGTTTTGAAATGCTTGAATTGATTTAAATCATAAGCACTGAAGTAGTTGTTCTACTTTATGTAAGTTAATTTTTTTTTTATTCTTTCATGTTAGTCTTCTTAGTTGATGGGTAAAATGATTGATTATGGATGACTGAAAGACCAAGTGTCCTGTATCAAATCATTGTGAAACTTACATACGCAGGTATGATCCCTAGCCTGAAAACATAACTTGTGTAGGGGAATGGTTAGTAAATTCTTTCTACAGCAATTCTCCCCCTTCCTCTGATTCAAGTATGGCAGTTGTTTGCCCTTTGCATGCTGGGAAATTTGTCGTCTGCTAAAATGTTGTCTGCTAAATTTCTAAAATTAGCATTTTCTTCGATTTTTTTTCAAAGAATACTATCAGAATAGCAAACAGTTTGGATCCTGATGAGACGCCACGTTCTGTGGCGTCTCATCTGGATCCAAACTGTTTGCAAAGGCCTTCAAAATCCGGTTCCAGCGCTCAAAGGGTTAAAGTGGAATATGCATTATTTGTCGTCCTAGCTAATTCATTGTA
>VMBQ01004156.1:4776-89802 GCA_007657795.1 Dreissena rostriformis | reverse complement strand
CCTTAGTTTGCCTTGCAAAACACTACTATCTGGTTTCTTGACATCGTCAAGCATGGGTTTCTTTACGACCTTCATTCTTGCAACATCGCTTACATAAGCAGCGCGTGTGGTGATGTTTCCCAGTTTCGTTTCAGGACGCTCAATGCCAGTCATTTCTGGAACTTGTCTTGAGGAGTGTGTTTGCGTGGAACTAGTCTTGAGGAGTGTGTTTGCGTTTCATTAAACTGTTTTACTGGCCCATGTATAGATGTAAGTTCGTGAATGTGTCTTTCCTTTGCACGTGATTTTATGTTTTAAGTCCGTTAACATCGCTCTAAAATTTGCTAGTGGGCTTTTCAAAACGCTTTGCAGCCAGAGCGTTGGGATCTGTTCTGTTTTTGTGAATTCCAGGTTTTAAAGTCCTTTCGATTTGTTTTTAGCTTTTGAACTTGCTTTAATTTTCGTCATGAGCAGTCGTTTTTTTTTCCTGTTCATACTGATACGCTAATTTCGTTTGCATTCCATTGTCATACGGATCGAATTTGCCTTCATCTTTTTTAATCAATTGATCATGGTTTTCTTCGTCATTCTCGTTTTGCTTTAACTGCTTGCCCGCCGTTTCCTGGTCGTATGATTCGATATATCTTTTTCTGGCCGTAAACACTTCGTTCTGAATCTTGTCAAGTCGCAACCCACTTTTCTCGCGAACATTTGGTGTATTAACAGGGCTGTCTCTGGGCAGTATTTATTATGAAAATGCAAAAACTAATAGTTTTTATTCAATACATAGCATGAGCTATCTAGCTATAGCGTGTATTACTGTAAGTTAAAAACGCTCTCAGACTCTTGTGCGCATTCAGAAATAAACCATATTACTGGGTGTTATGGTGGTTTAAGTAATAAATAACACTTCTAAAATAGTATTCAACGATGTCATTTACGAAAATATTTACAAAGCATTGTTTCCACGTGTTTTTGAAATGGCGGTTTATCTGGGATTTCGGTTAAGTAATACACGCTTTCTGACGCGGAGCGGGTACCGAAATTCCCGACATGAGGTCCGATAACTTGAAAAAATTACCATCGCTGCGGTCGCCATGGCAACTCAGATTACTCTTATTCGGACCTCAGCGATACTGTTACCATACTTAGACAGAGTTGCGTCCACGTACTTGAAGCTGGTCACTTTTTATTGCTTCTTTGCGTTCATGGTGAATGCACTGGTGTTGGTCGTGCTTTTCACCATGATCTTCGACTTCTCAGTGCTGACCTCCATCTCGTATGATCCTGCTCTTTCATAGAGTCTGGTGGTGAGATCTTGAAGTATACCGCTGGTGCCATCCATGAAGTCAATGTCATCAGATTGGAGATGGGTCTTCCACCGATGGAGATAGAGGTGTGGTGGTCATGGTGAGTGTCCTGCATTATCTGCTCAAGGAAAAGGTTGAACAGGAAGCCATCCCTGACGGACGCCCACTGATGTCCTGAAGAAGTTCCGCTGCTGTCCGTTGAGAAGTACTGCGCTGCAGGCATTTTCGTAGTTTTTAATGACGTTCACTAGTCCTTTGTTAATAATGTTGAATCCTCTCATTACATGCCATAGGGCACGCAGTCGAAAGCTTTCTTAAAGTCGATTAAGTTGAGAAAGAGCTCACGTGGGTGTTGCAGGTGTTTCTCAATCAGGATTCTGCAATTGAAGATCAGTTCCATTGTGCTCCGCCCTGTGCTCTTCGGCCAGCAGTACCTCGGTCTTACTTTTCAATCGATTAAGGATGAAAGGATGATGCGTAACATGACTTTGCTGGGATGACTGACGAGGCTGAGGGTGCAGTACTTCTCGCACCACTTTAGGTTGCGCTTTTTAGGAAGGGGTGTGACCAGTGACTGTGTCCACTTATTTAGCCACGTATTCTCCTCTCAGATCTTTTGGCATATTACCGTCATTGCCGAATTCGTTGCCTCTCCTTCGTGCTCAATCAGCTCGGAAGGGACGCTGTCCAATCCCGGTGATTTTCCTGCCTTAAGACTACGCACTGTCTCCTCCGCCTCTGCCTTAAGTATGGACCACTTCTGGTCTGGGATTGTTCTTTAGGAGACTGGAGTCTGGTTGAAGCTGGTAGTTGTATAGTACACTGCAGTATTTAGTCCACCTGTTACGGACTGCGGCACTCTCGGTAAGGAGATTCCCTTCAGCGTCTGATATAGCACGGGCCTTTGGGCTGACTGGTTTTCGTGGCGGTCTTGAGGGTGCTGTAGGCTTTCTTATACTGCTGCCTGCGGTCATCTGTTTGTCGATGATGATACATTGTTTCTCAATCCATTACTCCTTGGCCTCTTTCATCTCCGTCCTTACCCCCTCCCCTTGTGCGTTTTCTGGTAATTTGCCCTAGAATCCAGGCTGGCGTACTTCTCATGCCTCAACTCTCTACTTTGTTCACATAGGTCCATGATTTCGGTCGTCGCCTAGGGGTTAAGTCTCAATATTTGTCATATTCCAACGACGTTTCACAAATTTTATACATATCTAAAACAGAACAATTATTAACTTTACCATTTCACTTTTGTTCAGAATTGTCAATACGTCTTCATTCAAACTCGCTGACAAAACTATTTACTTGCACAACGTTAATTTGAATGTTCAAATCATAACAAAACCCTTCATTATTAAACATGTTCTTGACCTTCGAGACCCAGTTTGTATAACCTTTATTAAAGTAGTTCAAGACTCGTTTGTATAGGATTTTGCTTTATATTTCCAATCAGAAATTACATCTACATCCGGGCATTTAATTGTTCGCAAAATACCAAGCTCCCTTGATACGCGTTTCTAATTTTGCGATTGGTATAGAGTGTTTTGAAATATTTTATCACTTCTTGTTTCATTTATTTGTACTTTGTTTAACTTTTCCTTTTGATACCTATTTAGATTTCCACTCACTCAACTGTTCCTTTAACATTTACTACAGCAGAAACTTCCTTGTATCTTGCCAACAGCCTTTAAACGCCGTCGGCGCATTGATCTTTACCCGAGGCCGTTATTATTATTCGTTTGCGGATTCTTCTTATGTACATCAAGTAACTGTTCAGATAGTGTTTTCAAATCACTACGGGCCTTAAATCCTTCCCCACCGTCCTCAGGATTTAAATATCCATTAAATATTCTAATGCATTTTGTTTCAATTTTGGAATCGTTCCCCGAAAGTAGTTTCCCACTGGTTTTGTTTCCAGGAAAAGTCACACACTATACACAATCCGCGTCCTCTTAGACTAAAAGCAGCGATTGTGTGTTCCTGATCTTAAAATGACTTGTTTTTCAGTTGGACTAACATGAAGACTAATGTTTCTGCGAGACGTTGTGTGCACTGCTTCTGCAGCCGAGCAGTCAACCTGACAGCATACAACAACATATACACGTGATAGCGTGGGAAACGGAGGATTTTTCTTTGCTGTGCTGGATTTTTAAATAAATTAAATTTTTAATTAATATCGTGGTGTTTAAAAATATACGTACTATGTTGATAACATTTTTTGAAGTAAGTGCTGATGGCCCAACATGAACATAATAGAAGACAAGACAGGAATAGAAGTGGAGATGCCAGTGTAAATCTGAACAATTAAAAGATATAACAACAACGTGGTCCGTCCAGTGAAAAACAGATTACATACACTTCAATTTTCCAGGAAAACGAAGTAAAACTCGCAGAATGTACCGTTATCCACGCGTATACACTAGGCGAAAAATGACAACATCAGTCGAAATATAAAAATATCGCCGGAATTTATCACGGATACACTATTATAAACTATGTTTTAATTACAATAAAAGCCAATATCGTAAGAAGACCAAACTACAAGAACTGGAACATTCTGATATGTTATGAAATAAAACAAAATGCTTTTCAACTCAATATTTTCTTTTACAAAATTTAATGAAAATCATTAGTTAACAATATTTGATATTTAAGCTTTTATAATGCGTCAAACATAGAGATTTATGGGGAAATAACACACATCTCGCACACGTTATTTAAAATGATTCGCCATATAAGGTGAATTTCATTAAATTTTCACTAAACATAAAACATCTCTACATTCAATTACATGTTGTATTATTTAATAAAAAAAATGATACGTCAGAACTAATGTTTATGGGCACACGAAGCGCTGTATGTTGGAAGAGTTTATGCTTGGATTACTCAACGCTTGTTCGCAATGTTCAGACGTAACATTATATACCTAACATAACTCATATATATGTATGCTCATTGTACCAATATTATATGGAAAAAACGAAGGAATAAGAGATGTCATAAAACATATTTAAACATTTCTCTTTACTTTATTCGAAAATAAATCATATGTTCCTCTATGATGAAATAAATCTTAGTACTAAGACCACAATTACATGTTGTGTAAATAGAGTTGGTATATATAAGTACTAATGTTAAAGTTTGTTCATTCACACTTGCGTTTTATATCAGTTTATAAGAACAACGGATTTAGAAATTTCAACTCACGTCAGGGATAGCGTCTAAAAAATAAGTAGGTATTTTTATGTTTTCAAATACGATCGTTATACATTGACAGTTTAAATGAAATCCTTTTGAACTCAATAATATATTTTCGACTAAATACAATTATTAATAGATATGTTAAGCAGCATTTGCACTTTATTAATTGAAAAAATGAAAACTCATTAGTATGTTTGTGATGTTTTTGTTTTTTTTTTAATTTAAGCACTATTTTGAACTTATCTGTAATGGGGCGCTGAGCCAATAAAGAGTTCTGGAGTAATCGATGCGCATTCGAACATAAATGAATACACGCATCAATGGGAAAAGTCAACAGTTTGATAAATAATTGCAGCTGTTTGAAAGGGACTCGTTCACAGTTTTGCCAGTTGACGATTTTAAATTTAATTGTCATCTATTAAAAAACACAATGTATTAATATGTTTAAACAAGCGAAATAACGCTCGTAACTAAGAAAAAAATGTTAAAAATATTGGTTCAAATCGGCAAAATAAGAATTAAGCGTTTGTAATGTTATTTTTGTCGACAATTTGGAAATTACGTAGAATACATGTATATGAACGCATTGATATTCAAATATACGTGCATTGTTTGCAAGGTATAAGGCAAAATATGTAAAGAAATCATTAGTGATCTTCAAGACAAAAGTTATTCTGATGGTAAACAAAAACAAACGCAAGTAAAAAGTAGAAATAAAATTTCTATTTTTTGGTCGCAATAGGTTTTTAAACTTCCATTATTTGGAAGTCAAAGCTAGACTATTGGGTTTAACATATCGGCTATCGAAATGGCCTTTTGAAATATGGGATCTGTCACCAGACAAATTTATTAACACAAATAGAGCACACATTTTTGTAATATTCTAAGTGTTGGTAAATCTTTAAGGAAACATCTTCACAGCATAAGCCTCCTGTGTCCATTGTTTTTAGGATCATTCATACTTTCTTTTGCTGGATGAATTCTATTTGGCTTTGTTTTCAGAACCAGTTACTTAATTTAATATCAAATCACAAATTGCATAAGCGCTCGAGAGAGCAATCTTTCTATAGATATATGCATTCTATACATAGATGGTGACGTCACTACGTTATTGTCACCTCTATACTAAGACGCATCACATTCCCCTGGTTTGGGGAATTATGCTTAGGAATGAAAATGTTAATAACGAAAGAAAAATCGTTTTTATTGTGTGTTTAAAACGGAATGTTGTTTAAAGAAATGTTATTTAATTATGTTTAAATGTGATTTTGAATCTCTATTAAGACTGATAGCGAGTATCAGAAGCACGATTACCTGACATACTTTCGCTTTCACTTTTGACTCGTAAAAGAAGTGCTACCCACAATTCCTTTCGCGTTAGTACACAGGTCAGTAAGACCGGTGTGTACACAATGTAGATATATGGCGCCATTGTGCATAGATAAATGGTCAGGTATTTTTTTTAAATATATTGAAATAAAGGAATGGCGAAATATGTTTGATATGCCTTTTCATTTTATAAGGGAAACGAATTTACAGTGGTTTCCATAGAGAATTACATATAGAATCATAGTAACAAACTCCTTGTTATTTAAAATTATATATGCAACCTCAGCCAACTGCACTTTTGTCAAACTGAATGTGAAACTATTTAACAATAATTTTATGAATGTAAGCATGTAAATCAATGAATAGAAGAATTGTTTTCTGGCGGTAATCATTTTTCGAACTTTCTGAATAGACCTTATTTTATTCTTGAAAACAAAGACACAAATGGACGCTTAAATCTAATATTTGCTTTTATCAAAATGAATATTTTTTATATAANACACACACACGTACACACACGTATTAACGTAGAAAATAAACTGTACTGACCGGAGAGAAAGAGATATACCGGTTTTGGAAGGCTTACGTCTTGGTAAAGCGTCTGTGTTTAATGGATCGGTAAAACTTAAGCCATTGACAATTGACTTTTCTGATTTCATAAGAATGGTAATTGGACAGAAGAAATATTCAATCCCTTTCATTATTCATTGCTTACTGGAATTCTCTCTCTAAAGCAAAATACATATAAAAGAATTGTAAAACAACATTTAATATTTATTTCAATTAACGAAAACAAAAATCACCAGATGCAGCTCATCCTATTCCGATCCAAATACTTTTAAAGTAACGGTTTACTTATACAATAAAACAAAAAAACAAGTAATGTCAAAAAATGAGATATTTGCAATATTTTTTTATTTTTTTATCTTTCTTCAAAATTAAACTGGTGTTATAGTCCGGCCAATATACACGTTGATCCTCCAAAACTGCTATAAAAGGAATTTGGACTGATTTGGTAGGGTAGAAGGTACTGTATATCATATCTTAAATTTAACGAAATCGGACCTCCGAAACGTTTTTTCAAGTTTCAAGATGGTCGCCAAGATGGCCGACACAACCTATTTATGATCACAACTATCTAACTATCCACTAAAATTTGATGATTTTGGTGTCTACACCTAGGTTTCAGAAGTCAAAGAACACTTCAAGATCATCAGACATAGTGTAATTTATTATGTTACACAGAAATACAGCATGGCGTCCAAAAAAAGCCACCGCAACAATAAGAAGGATCACGAGTCCATAACGTTTGACTCAAAGGTGATGATTTTTATTTCAAATGTCGTAGTTTTGGAGACAAAGAACACGTTAATAGAATTGTTAACATCACAAAGCAGTTGAATAATCATCAAATCCAATTGATGACATTAAGCTGTCCACAATCACCTGATACACAATCACTTGTGTCTTTAAGATTTTTCTATGAGCGTTCAGCTGTCGGTGTCGTTCTCCGCGTCTTCAGTACAGGCTTCTTGCGAATTGTTTGGATCGTCACAGTTTTCAGTTTTGCAAGGGTCACATACATCAGTGCAAGTGAGTTCATATCGTCTACAGCTTCATCGAGAGGATTTACATCCTACATTACAGTAACAAAGGATGATTATAAATAGTTCTTCAGGTGCAGAATAGCCTTGGGTCATGATTGGAATTAATTGGTCGTTTTCCTGCTTCAATCCCCACTTTAGGCATACCTGAAATAAAAGCGAACATGGAGCTATTGGTTAAGAGTTGGTAAACAAATCAACATGAAATTACATGTTTACATTTGTATATATTAAGTTACACTTACCCACGTGTAAATCATGTCGGGTTGGCCAAAACATTGCAGAACATAAAACACTATTTACCAGGCAGAAGATAATTTAAAAAACCACTGGACTTAGTAATAAAATTGTCACTGGCTCTGCCACCATATAATGGGGATACACACATTATGAATCCATTAGGTGCAATAGCAACCAAAAACTTTGCTGTGTTGTGGGACTTGTAAGTGCTCCACGTCTGCGCACGAGCCTTCAAAGAAAACGGTCTCTGAATAAAAATCTCCGAACAATCTATAATGCAAGTCGTGCGCGGGTATGTCTCATAAAAAGATCCTGACAGGGTCCTTCTAATGATTTCACGTGGTAACCAGCATACACAGTCACTCAAATTATCTGCCATTATAGTCATCCATGACTTAAACATTGCACTTGCTAGTTGAGTTGACACTCCAAACCTTCTTGCAATGTCCTTAAACGACAAACCAAGACGTAGACGAATGAGAACTGCAAGAATTTGATCGCCAACATTCAGTTTGTATTGCAACTTATTCGCAAATGGAGTCAAAGCACTAACAAAGGAAAGTAACACACTCAAAGTCAGACCTGTATAAAATCTGGCATCACTGTCATTTGATATTGTACCAACACTAAATTCCGTTGTTGTGAGTTGTGTTCCTGTTGATCACGTTGACTTCAGGTATGCGTATGCATGGTTCAAAACTACCAAATCTTGAGTTTGCGTACTTGTTTCAACAAATCGTTTCTTGCACAGCTCTGGTTGTGAATGGCAACACACATACACAACAGAACATTTCGCAGCAGTTGAAGACTCTGTGGTACTTTGATTAGCAGCAGCGCATACTTCTTTTTCGGGTGCTAGCTCATCAATGTCATTCACAATAGCTTCATCCACAATGTTTTCTTTGAATTTTGGCACCAATGGTTTTCGTTTGAGTGGTTTCCGTGCTGGGGTTCTCGGTGTTAACGGCGTATACCCCATGTTATTAACAACTGGAACTGGAAATGCAATGAGCATACCTGAAAAACAATTATGAATAATAGTGAAAATAATTGTAAATCTCAATAAAAGTTAGACATATAACAATACGGGTAAAAAAATCTAAGGAAAATATAAACTATGTTTATTAGATAAATGACAAAATGCTTAATTGGACATTTTAACTTATAAAGCCTGAAACTCTATATATATACATATATATATATAATATTGTTGTATTTTAAAAATATAGATGTTAATGGAACATATGGTCTTAATTAAAGACCATATGGGTGATAACAATGAAAAGAATATAATTACTGAAACTAATCAAACATACAGGGTTTTGTTAAGGAGATGGGTTGTTTCTTTTTAAGTTGTAGTATATTGCAAATGTGTTGTATGATGCTTAAAGAGGATCATGATTTTTGTAATCCATAATAACCTTTAATTTATCAATCAAGGCCTACATGGAGTACTGCTAGGGATTATATTGATACAAAGTTGATTTAATTGGGGGGAGGGCTAATCTCTTATCTGAAGGCATACAGTACCTGCGATAATCAATATGAGATATATCCACTGATAAGGTACATGTCAACACACAAATAACCATAAACTACATGGCAGATATGTGTGGATTAATACACAACACTGGCAACTGGTGTCTATTTGAGATATTCTTTGGTTTGTTGTCAATAATAACAATGATATAAATATGATTTTAATTGCCGTATCAATTTTCTGTACACAGTAATTTGTTTGGGTTAAATATCATTATAAGAATGTTCACATACTTATGTTTTTGAAGTTTGAACTTAATATTCTAATTTAAAAAACAACATACCACTGATATGGATGATGGTTTGAAGTCCTTTCTATTGATTGATTTGATCCAGGCCATTCTCATAGCTTCATCCTTTGGAATGCAATGAAAGCAAAACGGCTGTAAACATGGACAGTCTTTGTGTTGCATATTATGTTCTTCGCAGACAGCATTAGTTCATTGATAGAGTCTCTTTTGGTTGTTGTTACAACCCACAACAGCGCATTGTTTACCACTACTTCGTTCATACGGCATTTTCACTGATTCCACAACACTCACACAATGTCAACACACAATAAATTAACACTCGTGAAGAAATACGTACATTAATTTACATGATTTAAAAACACTATATTTCAAACGCCTAATAAATTTCTCAATAATTCTGGATCTTGGATATATTTGGCCGCCACGCAAGTTTACAACACCCTCATTGATCATTTGTTACACTTTTAGATGCAAACAGAAAGTTCAGCGAAAAATATAATTTTCTTAAACGGATAATTCCTACGTGATAATTGGCGATACTTATGCCGACTTTGATTACAAAATTAACGGCTTTTAATTAAAAAACTGAAACATCAATTACTCAATGAAAAATATTGTGACTAACGAACAATTCATATGCGATAATTGGCGATAATTTTGCCGACTTTGATTATTAAATTAACGGCTTTTAAGTAGACTAATAAAAAAGTTAAAACCAGAACAAGAACAAGAACAAACCGTTTATTTCACCAAAATATACAAAATATACAATAAGGGCAATATAACAAAGCAAGAATATTTAGTAAATGATAAACTTCCGGTAATATTAACAAAAGGGATTTTTGGTGCGGCCTTTTTGGGAAGGCCTTCTTGGTAAACGGCCTTTCTGGTACTATACCTACCGATTAGGCAGCAGTGTAATGGCGGACGCGGAGAGTATTCAGGGGAGATAATTGTGTAATGACTAAATTCTGGAACGGTCTATTGAAAAGGTCGAAACGAAGTTTGCATGTGCGTTGTTTTAACCTTTAAACAGAAGGGATATTCAATAAGAAAGATTGCGATAGGATTAAATGAATCAAAGACATGAAACGTGAATATGCCTAATTTATTAACAATGGCCTCTGTATTTGATCAGTAGTAATACAGTCAAGTTACCATTACTGGATCAGTAACATAATAAAGTTGTTCTGGTGAAAAGCAATAACTGTTTTGAGACTTCTTTAACACCAGTTTGATTAAATATTACCTTTGCTTACTCATTCAGCTCATAGTCTTATTTTTAAACGCAGGCAAAATGTATTTGTGATACTTTTTTTTCGCCGCAGAATTCATGCATTAACGGATCAGTTGTAGCCATAACGGATCACGTGATCGAAACCACTCAGGGGGCATCTAACGAGCTATTTGAACTGTCGAAACTTGAACTGTGTTGTTTACAATGACCAAGTTACATTGCCAGTTATACATTATATTCATTTGTGTGTTATTAATTGTTTTGTATATGTGATCTACACTTTACGCATGGTGGTCTTGTGTGAATTGTCTGTTGAAAATCCTATATACATAGATCAAAAAGATATGGGAATCTTATAAACCATGTAAATTGTTTTAATCATATATAATCATCGATATTGAACATAGAAAATAAATAAAACATTAAGATTGAGGTCATTTATTCATAAGATTTGCATATATTTTAATATAATATATTATCAATACGGATATTATCACACTTGATCCGTTATTGCCCTAATTCTTCATTTCATTTAAAGTGTTGCAAAATCTTAAATACGAATCAAAACTGAAATGGACTTTTAAAGAGACAGAAATACTACTAAAGGGACTGTAAATTAATGCGAAAACTTCTTACTTTCATCCAGAGTTATAGCATGTGGCCGCGAAAAATGTTCAACCTCGATTTTGAAACGAGACGGAAGTCAACAAAGTCGTATATACATGTCAGCAAAACATACTGAAATGTTTGACAAAGAGTTGCTCCCATTACGACTCAATCAATGCGTTTTAAAGAATATGCCTTGAAGATGCTGCGTGCAAAATATCATCTAAAAATGTCAACTTTTTATTGCGATACGCAGTCTTGAACATCAAAGTGATCCGCTATGGGTAATGATCCGGTAATGGTAACTTGACTGTATATAATTCTTCAAAGAGATGTTTTAATTAGGGCACAACGTTTGATTTTCTCTAGGGTAAAATAGACTTTTAATGAATAGGTGTGTTAATATGCGAGTCATTTGAAATATTTATTTGATCATTAGTAATATTAAATTCTACGAAAAGATAGCTTTTATTATAATAAGGGCTCAATTCTTGATGTTCAATAGGGTAAGATTAATATTTTATTACTAGGTGTATCATTATGCGAGTCTTTTGATCATTTCTTCTAAAAGGCGAACACACTTTCAAACAAAACGGCTTAAAATTAAAAGATAAAAATCATATTCATTAAATCATTTGCTAATCGTCGCCAACATTTTTAATAAATGTCAACAGGAATCGCGCTTAGAAGGAGGATATCTTTGTAATATTGTTCTGGTATTTGTAGGTAAAGAATGAATCCGCTTGCTTGTCATTTGCCACACATGCGTTTGTAATTGCAAGCTCAAATAGCGGAACTGAAATACATTGGATGAATTTGTATTGAGTGCTGATGGATTTTCATATTATTTGCCATCCACATCCATATTAAGATTTGATAGTGTACGCGTTGGCTTTGGCATACTGTTGCATGTGATGTTGGGGGAATTCGCTCAGGAGTGACGAATGTTTCGGCAGTAGCCGCTTTCTTTCGGAAAATACAGTGAACCCGAGTTTATCCGGACACGTCCGTTCCGGAAGAAATTTCCGTATAAACGAATCTTCCGGAATATCGAACCAGTGCCGTTTTAAGAGTTAAATATTTACCTTATGACATCATTCTTATGTTTATGTACATTTACATACTTATTTCGCATCAGGAATGATATTTGCTTGTTACGAAGATATGTATTTAGTTTAATAAATCAAATGTTGTTAAACGATGTAAGTACAAAAACGCGTAACCGAATTTTAGTACATGTACACACAAGACGTAAATCTTTGTGAATTTTACAATACAGTAAGCGTTGATAGCTAAGTATTGAATCGATATTTCGTTGCTGTATACACTTTCCACGAGGACTGCGTGTATCTCGTGTAATACTGCCGCAGTGAAAAGATGTCGCCATGGACATGCGAGATGTAAGCTGGTTATGAAAATAAAACATTAAACTGCGATACTGTTTTAATATCTTTATTTATAACCCGTCTCATACAACAGAATGTTTAAATGATTAAAATAGCGACATGTAACGTTCGATGCGTGTTGAATGGATTGTTTAAATAATCCTAGCACAACTCTTCATGCATAACAAGTTCATTTCGTTAAAAATACGTGCGTAGTATGACAGTATACGTTGGACTGATTTTTCAACGCAAAACATCATCGTTTTTTTTTGGTAAACATGCAAAACTGTGAAAGCAAACTGTTAAATTTTCTGAACTAGCATGTCATGTAATTTCAAGTGTTTTACAGTTTTGTGATGACGGTCCGATTGTAATCAGCGTCTTAATTGGTCGCGTGTTCAGCTCATTAAAGACATTAAAGAAAATCAAACATCTAACCAAGTGTGTCATTTAAGATGCATTGTGTAATGCAGACATTAATTTAAGTTTAAAGTCGGAGTCGAATCATGTTTAGTCACGCCTATTATCTATCACGCCTAAACACAATAATATTTCACGCCTCGGTGATCGCGCTTTTGTTTAAATGACCGGTTGGCCATTAAGCCTAAAACAACAATACTTCACGCCTCGGTGATTGCGCTTTTGTTTATACAGCGGGTGGGCGATTAAGCCCTCATGTTGGGAAGCATCCGGATTAACGAGACATAATTACAGCTAAATACACATATCGGTATCGCGAAATCTACGTCCGGATCCGGAACGTGAGATTCCGGACTTAACGGGGTAAAATACTGCATAATAGATCCGTTCCCCTTGACTTTCGTCCGGATCGCGAGATTTCCGGACTACCGAATTCCGGATAAACGCGGGTTCACTGTATTATGGCACAGTGATTCTAAGGAATCATTTGACTTGCCACCAAACAGATACACCATCAAGCATTTGCCTAGATTTGATATTTCCTCTTGAAACTTGTTTGGAAGGAGGAATGAACTAGCACATGAAAGGAACAGGTTTTATCAATTTCCTACATACTGACTTTTCACCGATGCCGAAAATCCTTGAAGTTGAATCACATCCTGTGTTAGCATGAACAAAGAGCAGCTCATTGAACACTTCGTCTCCTAAAAAAAATATTATACACTTTGTGTTCATTTGACTGTTTGTTTACATTAGAGTAGATGGTCCTCTTTTTCCTTTCGGAGTAATGCAGGAGCAAGACCAGCAAATCTGTATTCTCGCCGATTACCTTTGTGGTGCTTTGACGGGATTTTTTTTACTGTTTGCATTCCCTGGTGACACAACGGCATTTCATCCCCTTTTATTCAGATCTGTCCTTATCAGTGCACTCATGCATGACTGGTTTTTGTCACGATACAATAAGTCCTCCTTTTTACATGATTATTCTGTTTCTTTGGTAAAACTCGCACTAGGGTTCACTTTTTTCCTCGTTTTTGGTTTGTAATGTCTTTGATAGAATGACCGTCTTCGTAACCATCGAACACCACTGTTGCTTGTCTGTAATGCCTTACAGTGAAATCTGCATAAAACTCGGTTATGACGTTATATGTGTTGCCCTTTTTAAATGGTAAACGATGGAGCAAAGAGCCACCCTCAAGCACGTAACAATCTGTTTCAGGAATACAGTTCATCAAAGCCTCGCTTGATGCGTTTTCAGCATGATCGCTTATTGCCTGAATGATATGAGGCTTGTCTGCTGTACGTAGTATGTTTTTGGCTTCAAAGAAGGCAGGGGGATGGGGGCTCAATTCATACGACAATAGATCTTCAAAAGATCTCCAGATTTTGACACTACCAGGCAACGCAGGAACAGAAGAACAGGATCAATAGCGAGATCTTTAGCTATCTAAACAGCGGAGCTATTCCCAAGAGTTTTGGCTCTGTCTTTTTTCTTAAATGTATAAGCAAAGGCTGACTTTTCTATCATTTCTCTTATGATCTTGTTTCCAACCTCCTGAAATGCATGAACATTCACATCTTACCCAGACACTTTCCCATTGACAATGTTTCTCATAGAAGGATCAGCTGTGTAGGGTGAGCAGGTTAAAATCAATGTCTGCATTTTCTCTAAATCAGAAGCATCTCTTTTGATGCGCGCCTCGGTTGAGTCTTTGAGATGTGGACTAGTATAGTACAGGTCATGCCTGTGAAATCATGCAGTTCACTGTTGTATTCAGATGCTACAGGTGCAGATCAGGTTTTGCATTTCCTCGGTCATCCCTCTTCCGCGAGCTAGACCACCTGTGATCTTAAGAGAACTCATCAATGTTTTCTTAATAACAAGATCACTGCTTAGCCCAGCCCAGCATTGATTGCTCCTACGAACCTCGCGAAAACCATTAACGAATTTTCGATAAACGGTTGGGTGTGTTTCCTCTAGGCTGCTCATTTGCTAAAGATAGTAATAAGCCGATCGCATGTAATTGAAGTGCCCAGCTGCAGCAAAGATGGATAGACAATCGGATACTGCCTGCAAATGCATCAGCCAACACCCAAATACGATCTATCTTGATCAACATCCTTGCCATGGTTACCATAAGCTGATGATACAGCCATTATTGGCTTGTCTTTGAGGTTTTGGCAAGTGCATGGTTCTTCTTCTCTGTAGCCGTCTCGAGTTTGATCAAAATCTCAGAACATGAAGCATCTGCTGGTGTCGTCTCGTCCCTAAGAAGGGAAGAGTACAACTACTCGGCCTGATTTAGCAGTATCTAAATCTCGGGATTTTCCTGGGTCATTCCGGACATGAGCTGGCCTAGTAGGCACTTGTCGACAAGAAAAAACCCTCTGGACAGCTTTCCCTGTCATAATGTGCACAATTTCATTTCCCCATAGACAGTCTCAGTTCCTTCCTCTGTCCTACGGCCCCATAACATTCATGAGTGTATGACATCAGAACTATGTTCTTCAGTCAACTACTTTGTGGGGCATCAGTGATAATTTCGGCAGCCTTCCAATACAATGGTTGGTCAACCGTTACAATGGTGGGAAAGTTGTGCTTTATAAAAAGTTTGCCAACAAAGTCTAATGTTGACAGAATGCACAATTTGTCCCAAGAGTACATATTGATCACAGGAAAGAATGTGACTGAAGACTACCCAGAGTGCTTGCTTCCGTGATGCAAATATTATCAGTGCTCGGAAATTAATGAAGCGATAAATATATTTGATATTGAAGTGCACACCTGTGTCAAACGAATAAAGAATTTTATATGACAAGGCACAGATGTGTTGTCATGGTTAAACAACTCATAAGGTCTAAACATTACGGCGATTTATGAAAGCAATACATTAATGCATCAACGCTAAAGAAAGTGCAGAAAATGAATAAACCTAATACCTCTACCCTTGGTTCATGTTAACACGCACATGTTACGCTTATTTTGTGTTACCTGACCCGGCAGTTATTTATAAGACCGCATGTAGTGTTACATATAAAAAAATTAAAGAGTCATTTTTTTAATCATATTGAATCATTTTGTCTAACTTGGTGAATACACGGTAGTTTTTTGCCAAATGTATTTAAGAAAACAGCCTGATCACCTATTTTGAAATTATGAGACACACACTCTAAACATACATCCATATTCGCATGATTGATTTTCCCATACGTTGTGTGTCAAAATACCTGCAATTGATAATCTAGTTCCCCCCCCAAAGATTTGCATTGCCCGTGTAAAGGCGGTGACAGCAGTTTAAATAAGAGTTCGGTTTAGTGATGTGTTGTAGTAATTGTGATATGGTGTATAGGCAATATGTCACTGTGCATTAATTAAAAGATAAAAGGATGGTCACAATAATTGCTCTTCTAATTATGTTTCTGGAATAGTCGTATATTTAATCATTTGATTTTATACTACTTCTAGTAATTTTGTACCCCGACAGTGCTCAATTATCAATCAACACTTAGCAACGGAATATCGTTACTTTCGTAAATAGGCCTTGTGAAATTCTCAAATGATGCATTAAGAAACAATTATGCACAATAAGTCGCATCAGGGATGTTAAAATGGCACCAAAACAACAAGAAAAAAAGAAAATGAAATATTTTGAGAGAAATATTGCATATCATTAAAGCTTAAAATCTTAACTGGATGCTGACGAATAAGTGCTCAAATAATTAGTTGATGTGTTAAGTATCCATGATTATTTGATGCATCACACGGCTGTGTAGGAAAACACTCGACACTATATCGCACAAATATCGAGATATTGTCGACCGTAAGTTGTAAGCGTCGCACACGTCATTTAATGCGACAAAATGACCAACGGCGCATTGCACTGTTTCTAACTAATATCACTCCAACGTTTCATGACTCTAGTACCCATTGAGAACGATTCCATAAACGCGACACACATCACGGCGCCCGACATTGCGACATTTCACACGTCATTTGAACATATAAATCTAGGCGGTAATGCTGCTATAATTCTGCGAAATTGTAAACAATATCAACGAATAATTTCAATCAAACACATACGGCATATTCGGGACCTAATGTACATGTTTCATTTATATTTCTTTGTCAATTTTTCTGAAAGCTTTTGATTGAAACTCAAAGTTTATTTGAACGAAGGTTGTTTCAGACGATTGTTTGCATTCATGTCGTACAGAATGGGCAAGACAGCGGTTGCCGAGTATGTGGACTATGCGACCATCCACGGTGTAGAACGAATCAAGAATTCGCCGTTCGCAGGGTTTAAGATACTTTGGCTAATAGCGTTGTGCGGATCCCTGGGTATGATCACGTTTCAGGTCGTTATGCTGTACCGGAAATACGACAGGTAATGCCGACGTTCGCTAGATTGTAACATCAAACCATTTACTGGTATTTCATTTTAAACTGATGATAGTGCCCGCGAACTGTCACAAATACAATAGCTACCCTTAAAAAATGTTATAAGGTTAGTGTAGATAGTTAAATTTAGCGAAGCTTAGAAACCCTACATCAGGCACATAACAATAATCTGGTACATTTCTTTGTTAAATTGTTCTATATCTAAATTTGGAAATAAGTAAAGGACAATCATGCACTTTTTTTGCTGTTTAATACATGGTGAGAAAAAAACTATTTTTGAATTTTGTTTTTATGCTCCCTTATCATAAAAGGACGACGAGCTATAATAAAGGTTCTCTCACACTTGTGCAGCTGATGTTTCAGATTGTTTACTTTTAAGCCACGTGGCGTGCTGTGTTGCACATATCATTGAACCAAAGTAAAACATTTTAGCGCCCCTGTTTCCACGTCCATGGAGTTGAAGACAGTGGAGAAGATGCGATTTCCAAAAGTCGTAATCTGCAACACTAACCCTGGCCAGCAACCAAGATTACCAGTTGAGTCTGGTGTAAGCGAAACGGTAATTTAGGCGTTTCTTGATTATTTCTTGGACGTCAACGTTTTATCACTGTAATAACATACGTTGGTGTCTGAGATAATGGGAAAACTATTGTTTGCATTTTTTTTACATGTACATACACATGGCACATGTTTACCTGAAATTTTATAGAACAATCATTCAATGTCGAAGCAGTCATTTGTATATATGCTTACATTTTTCCATTCTGCATAAAAGTAAGATGTTCAAATTGCAATAATATCCCAATCTTTGTTCACATCGTATTTGATTGCATAACATTACTTTTCTTGAATAAGAAATATAGTTGAAACGTAAACGTGATTACTACATTTTTATTTTATAAATTGTATTTGTATATGGCATTTGTTATTAATATTATGTTATATGCAGACAGTCAATTCGTCACACATTTTCATTGAATGATCAAATTGCCTTTTTACAGGAGACTTTGTTTAACAGCATCCATTTCAAATATAGTTTAGAGGAAGCAGTCCGTTTGAACCTTAGTGAGTGCACGTGTTGTTTATTGCTTCATTTGGTGTAAAAATCTACCACCTTACATATTTAAACACAATTTGTCAGTTGACCTGAGATTCGTTACATGCATAATTTTAGTAGTATGCTAGTTTTTGTTAAATCCTAATATTCAAATATTGTTATAACACTTAGCTCTTCAGTTATAATATAATATGTCTAATTTTCGTGTCGTCTTGTTTTCACAAACACTCATGTAGAATGGATTTTAGTTTAAACCTATTTAGATAAGCTCGACTCCATAGAAAGCCTAATGCGTTTTGAAATGCTCTCGAGTCCGTTTCCTGGGACTAAAACCAGCACTTGGTGTCTTTGGGGGAGATCGAAGGAACGCTCTCAGCGGGGTTCGAACCCATGACCTCCAGATCGCTAGGCGGACAGCATATCCAATACGCAACGGCGACCTAATGGATTTTAATTGTGTGTATTCAAGCTTTTGACAAGGCGGTCACAGTGGCAGAGTCGTTCAAACTGTGGTTAAGCAGCTTGCCAGAATCGTTGTTGAAGGCATACTCTCAACCTTTCGACGAATTTGTCCTGTCGTGCGCTTTTGCCGGGAAGTCGTGCTCACCGTGAGTGCAATCATCATAAAATACAATAAAATATTTAAAGTCAACATTAAGATGTCCGATTTCTGTCACAACGTTCTGTCGTGTTGGCGTGTTTGAGACCTTCTTCAGACCAGTCAACACGCCAGAACGAGATTGTTTAACCCAACCACCTTAGTTCATGAAATGATATATTACATTTTCTCACAGAAAACGCTTATTTATTTATTTAATATATATATAGTTATAGTTATAGTTATTTAGTTTATTGAAAAAAATGGTGAAGTATTTATTGAAGCCATTATTTATGTATTTTACTTGGTTATTTACGTATTTATTTATTAATATTACTTTGATAACTATTGTTAAATCTGTACTTTTCCAAAGCCTTCAAAGACGTTATTATATCAATATAATATAAATTTGCAAATGTGCCACTGTTATATTCATTCTGAAAACCCTTACCCGTACATTTTATTTCATTCTGTTATATTCATTCTGAAAAGTCGAACCAGTACATTTAATTTTCCAAAACAAATCACGCAAACATCACATTGCCCAAAATGTGTTTGACCTTTGAGTGGTATAACATGATATCATATTATATCCTTATATAACATGTCTTAATTTTAGAATATCATAATTAAGACTGATGATTTCACCATTGTTGTTTTCAGATCCTCTATCGGAAATCACTCCACATTTCGCACGTATGACTACGGCCTGTGTTATGTGTTCGACCCCAAGGAGCAAGATGGTATTTCACCTTCAGGGGAAGTGTCCTCCTCGGTTCAAAGATACGGTTAGAATCTAAGCGTAGATTAAATAATTACATAATGAAAGAATATATGACCGTATTAAAAATCAACAGTTTTATTCTATATATTAAAAATATATTACATCTCAATGCTCTGATTGAACTATTTAATGGATCAAAGCTTTATTACTTAACATATTTTAAATTTCAATCTTAAGTAGCATACTTTGTTGTAAGTCTGTTCTTTATTGTCAAGTCTAAGATTTTGTAGATGAAAATTACGCTTCAATACATATATATGCCATTCAAAGACTAAGATATCTAATTATGCATTTTTATTAAATGCTTTCCAGCGGGGTATAAGATTCGTTAGTTGAAATGAAATTCGATATCAGTGAAAATATATGAATCCATAATTTAATGCAGTCAAAATAAAAGAAAAAACGACATGTATTTCCATATTTCCATTCGTGCAAAAAATCAACAAACGTGTGTTCACCTTAAAACCATGAAAACTGTAAATACAATCATATAGCTAAAGTAATAACAAATATTAACGTTTTTCTGTCGTGCTTTACTTCTGCAAACCAAGGTTTGATTTATTTTAACACGATTTTGAGGACGTTATTAACGTATGACATTTTAGCTACGCCACTGGTGAATACATTTTTGTCTAAAAGCTCACGTAAAACATATTCGATCGTACACCGAATGAAACAAATATATTCAGTGATGAAAAAAGCACACGGTTTAATTATCTAAATAGTAAAACAAAAAAGTAATAAATGAAAAAACGAAGCGATTTATTTCTGTAACTGTCTACTTGTTAACAGTTTAAAAAAAAGTATTTATGATTTTGAAAACAGAGGTCGATCGTTGAAGAAAAACATGAATTAAATAAATACATAAATAATAAAAACCGACTAAGTAAGTCCTGGTAACGACATTACTTACTCGTGGGAACGATATATTCAACCAATCAGAATAAACACAGAATATTTTTTTTTAATTGTGAATCCGTCTGATTTATTTCACACAAAATACGGCGAGCCTCCCTTGAATCAGTCATTTTAAATAATGCATTGCTGCTTTCGAGAAGCATTATGTGCAATTTGCTGTGTACAACTAATACGAGGATCTTTTATTTATATAACTAAGTCAAAGATATTCGCATACAATTGTTATTTTTAGTAACAATATGATGGTTTTCTGTATGTGTCTTACTTGCTTGCTATACTTTTGTAATGTTACCATTTTTAATTCATAATACCACCCTACAGATATCCCGACTTATTCCAACTTCACTTTCAAAACAATAAAAGCAATGCTCAGATAGTCCCACTGCAAAGGTTTTCAGAAGGTGACGTTATATAGATTCTTGTCAGATTTATACGGATTTTAACCCTGTTTCGGGCTATGATATCATGTTTGTTTTTATATATTTGTGACTTATAGGTTTAGAATTATTGCTGAACGTTGATCGAGACCAAAGTATTCATTTGGTGACGTCATCAGATGGCGTTTTGATTTGTCCGTTGCATGACGTAAGCGAATACCTAGATGCGGATTCTGGTGTATTTGTTCCAACTGGTTTCCAGGCCAACATAGCCGTTTCAAAGGTTTGTTGCCTTTGTTTAACTGATGTGTTATATATCAGGTGTTTTCTTTTGAATTGGGTTTCTAATGACGCAAGTGTGAAAAATGAATAGACAGTGGTTTGAGATTGAATATTGAATTGAACAAAGAGACCGATGAAAAACGTTATTCAAAATGTCTTAAATAATGAAAACGGTTGGCAACATTAAAATCGTGTTTAATTAAACGGATGAAATAATTATATCAACTTATACTAATTATAAATAATCGATACTATAGATCATCATCACTGACCGGTTTCTTTTGGTTACAGGACGATAGGACCGAGTATTAGACAAAATAAAATAAAAACAGAAAAAAAACAACAGAAAAGACAAAATAATAAATTTAGAACATCCATAACTTATTTGGGTATCTTTTTACTATCATTTTATTTAATTTTATAGTGTCACGAGTTGAATCCATTTTCGACTATTTCTTACGTGTATATCATAAACATATATTTGGCAGTCTGTAACTGAAAGTGTTCCTGGTAAGGACAGCGAAAGCCCGATGTGTGACGAAACCTCGGATACGTCAGTTCACGTAAGTGCGACGTAGAAATTGTAGAAAAGTAAATCTTCAATACATTTTTTAACGGTTCACGTATTGTTTAATGTACCGTTTATCCAATGAGCATACATGCCGCTTTGTTCCTAAACATATTATCAACACAAAGAATATATGTGTTCATATGTTATAAATATTTAATTCTTTAATAATAACAATTGTGTGGCATTTGAGTTAAGCAATAGTATAACATCAGCGCTAGTTAGGCAGAGTCTAATATGCAAGCTTACCGTGTAATTAATAGAATGAAGTATAATGAACTTGGTTGTAATATATATTCCCTACAAGATTGCACCTGAGCACACACTTTAAATGCATTGGAAAACGCTTGATTTTGAAAACGACGTGTAATACGTAACGTGATGGATTGTAAATAGCCGCCCATTTTGGTCGGTATTGTAGAAAATGGCGATTCGATTGTTGAAGATGGTCCACCACACTAAATAAAAATATCGCACTTTGCGCTCGTTAAATAAAAAGCATATGTCTTTACAAAACGTTCGACCATATCTTATTGTTAAGTTTTCACATAATAGGACTGCCTTAGTGATTGTCGTCAAAAGAATATAGCGCAGAGATGCGGGTGCTACCAACAGTTTTTCATGCTCGACAAGGTCAAGGTCGATTCTTATCTCAGTAAGACGTTAGACAATGACACGGACTACAGACCCTGCTTGTCAAGCAAAGACTACGTTTGCATACTCAAGGCACTTGATGAATTCACAAACTCCACTCCATCCGGGTGCAAATGCATCAGCCCATGCAGGTATGTTCTATCTTTTAATCAATAACCTTATTCATTAGCAAGTAGGAATATATCGATACTGTAGACCTGGTAATGCACTGTTTAAGACAAGAACGTTTCGATAGAAAAACCTATCGATAATTTTGACTGTGCGCTGTATTAACTGTATTTTCGAAGTCTGTAAATGTGAACACTTAATTAATTCGACCGCCACCGATATTGTCATTATTTTGACGTCGGTTAACGTTAGTAGCTTAATTTAACGTCAAATAAGTCATATATAATCATCAATTAAAACTCTAAAGATGTAAACAAAAGTGCATACAATGAAATTAATTTAATTAAATTAAACTGCATTGGTTTCGATGAACAAATTGGTATTTGTCACTCGCGCAATATCATAGTGACAAGTATTATTGTAAATGCATATAATCACGTGCCTGCCTATTCCTGATGTTTGACGCAAAATTTATTGTAAAGGCAATCGACCATGTGCCTTATATGACTTCCGGATTGTAACATTTAATTTGATCATTTTCCTAACAATATGCTATTGGTCAATGACTTTAACGTACTTGCGGCTTATAACAAGACTTATTGCGAGGGCGATTGGTCACTTGCCAAAGACGACTTGTTTATTGTAACAATAATTATTGTACACGTACTTGATTATTCGCCTAACAGGACCTAAGGGTTATAGAAAGTATTATTGTATTTGAAATATTAGTGTATTGTATTAGGTCACTTGCATTACAACACTTTCAGATTTTAACAAAAGTTATATTTGATTCAATGGGTCTCTTTTCACATAGGACTTGCGGGTTGTAACAAGGATTATATTAGAGACATTAGGTCTATTGTCGAACATGACCTGCTGATTGAAGAAATACTTATTGGAAAATCAATCTATCATTTGCCTGACATGAACTTTGAGTTGTAGCAATACTTATTGCAAAGGTTATTCGTCATTTGCCTTACATGATTCGCATATTATATAAAGACCTATTATAATTTTAATACTAAATTTGCTTTACAAGACATATGTATAGTGTAACACAACATATTGTTAAAACAATAGGTCTCTTACCTTTCAGGACTTGCTGATTGCAAAACCAAAATTGCAAAGGCATTTTTCAATATCCTTACAAAACTTGTGGAAAGGAACAGGAATTATTTCAATTTCAATTGGGTACTTGTCTCACAGGAATTGTTGAATGTAACAAAAATAATTGTAAAGTCAGTTGGGAACTTGCCAAACAAAACTTTCGCATTGTAACATGCATTCTCGATTTGGCATTAATTATTGTTAAGGAACATGTAAAGGCTTTTGGTCACTTGCCTTAGCTGACATGCGTATTGTTACAAACTTGCCTCCTCTTGATGATATATCTAGAGTTGCATTAATTTTATTAGTTATAATGAATGATGTTGTTAATTAAGGAACGAGTTCTTCACGCCAGAAATCACGTTGATTTCCTTTCCTAACGAAAAGTACACACCAATTGTGTGGGCTCTACTAGCAGCAAAAGTTCCAGATGGACCACACCCGTATATACCAGGACATACCAGATTAAGTAGTATGATTTTGAATACCAGGTACGTACAGCTTGTATAAGGAAGGTAATTGTCAGTTTCGATTTTCGATTTAAGCTTTTTAGAGATTACAGAAAATCAATACAAATTATGAAATCATATGCCTAAGTGGTTGTGAGTGAGCTCGCTGGCCTACGTCCCTCGTTCGAACTGCTTTTATTCGAACAAGCAATTGATCAAACGCTTGCTCCTATCTACTCAGGTGTAGGATTGGGTAACTGAGAGAGATACTAGCCCATAAACTATGACAGCATACTGAGCCGAGTACCAACAGACGACTTTTAACCAAGTTTTCGGGAATGAATTTGCATATCGGCTAAAGATAAATCAATACCCAAAACATAATATTAACGTTTACATTTCATTTGTAGAATTAGTATAGAATTAGTATATGTGTTATAATAATATAATGTATAACTATATTAATCGAAGCATATTTAAACTATGGTGTGGTTTTTCAGAGATAACGTTATACGTGTTCGGATTTATTTGAAGGCTCTGTCTTACGAAATAATCAAAGAGAGCTATGCATATGAGGTAAGGACATGACAGTGAATATAAAGCAAGATATGCTTATGAGGTGATAACACGGTGGCGAAACATACAAAGAGCTTAGTATATCAGTAATTAACACGGCGGGGAAACATACAGATATATATGCATATGAGGTAATTGTACGTTGGTTAAAATAAAGATATTTATGTATATGAGGTAATAATAAGGCGATGAATCATGCAGAAAGTTATGAATATGAAGTATTAACACTGTTGTTAAGACACAGACACTTATGCATACACAAGAATAATACGATTCTGAAACTTACAGAAAGCTTTATACATGTGACAATAACTCGGTTGTGAAATATAACAGAGATCTATGTACACGACCTTATAACACGTTTTTGAAACATACAGGGCGTTTTATATCTAAGACAACATTACGGGGCGTTGAAACATACAGAAACTCATGCTCATGAGGTAAATGACGAATAAATAAATCAACAAAATCATGATGGACAGTTTTGTTAACCTCCGAAAGTCCTTTATTTAAGGCAGTTGGCCATTGACCAATTACATATAAAATACACGCAACTACATACCACACAAAATAAAACATAATGATTTAAACTGGGATCACCGCACTACAAGGGTAATTCCAAAACATATGGTGTTAGAACGGTTATGATGGCTTGCCTAACCTTAAACTCGGCGTAGAAGAGATCCCTGTACACACGTGTAATAAACAATAAGCTCATACAATCCCAATTCAAATTAAAATCAATAGTTAGAGCAAACGTAAACTGCAACGTTTAGAGTGATAATAAAATAAAATAGTTACACGTATCATAATGATTTCTTCTTTCTGACACTATTTCATAACCCACCATCATGAAATATTCCTTTCACTTTAAATTATTTCTCTCATTTGCTTACATCAGATTGCGAACTTCATCAGTGACATTGGTGGTCAGCTGGGATTGTGGGCGGGCTTCTCCGTGCTTTCCATATTGGAGCTCGTGGAACTCATGTTCCTTCTCGTGGCAAAGAAAGAAAAGAAAGAAAACCCGACAGAGCCGGCAAGGAATGAACCAGGAGACAATGACATTAGCCTAGACACGAACAAAACAGAACTGTCCGACTTTGATTAAAGATCATGGCCACAGAAAATGCACACTGATTCACACGACTGAAGGACCTGTAATACAATATTGGTCTTTTTTGTTTGTCTGCATACATGTTATAGTGCATACTCCGTCATTGATTGTCTATGTGTCTCTTATATGTGTTTTACAAAGGCGTGCACAAAGCTTAAAGACATATTTTAAAACAGGCATCTTGCTCGTACAACAAAAGACACCTTTTTGCTAATAACTCGTTATTATGTGCTTGTATGTTGTTGTGTTGTTGGTTTGCATGGTGATGTTAACCAAAGCTGCATATATTTCGCTATATGTCGTAAGATCTGCATTCATAATGTTTTCATTTTTAATAAGTACAAAATATAGACGATTTTGACATTTACTCTTTAAAACGCTTTGTTTGTTTCCGACTTGACTTTTGAATGGAGAAAACATGAAGAAGTGTACAAAGTAGTACTGTTTTAGAGGTTCACTATTTTTTTTCATTCTCAACAGACATTTTTTCTTTTTTAAATTGCGACTGGAATGTAATATTTACGCGTGTATACGAGACATAATCTTTTTTGTATCACTTTTGTCGTAGAGACAAAGACCAATGCGACTCTTGTAATAATACAAATCGTGAAATATATATTGTAGTGTTCGTGGTAGGCTATTGTTATCCTGCTTTGTTAACTTATGTATATACATATACCGTGTTTTCACTTGTAATGTTTCAAAACACGAAATGCGTTTGTTATGAAAACAATATACAAAGAGAGGCATTAATTGAACTTAATTTAGTAATCATTGAGATATTTTTAGAATCAACCACAGAAGATAATGCGAGTGTTGCGTTTGTCGCGGTTTATAGGACGCATACCATTTTTTTTATAAAATATCCATGTTACACCTCTATAATGCATAGATTTCTTGGTAACGGATTTTACGTTTAACCATCATTATCTAAATTCAATTCACTTTTGGGATCTGTTAACTCACTGAGTTTTGCAGATTCAGTTTCTTGCATTTCTGATGATTTGTAATGTACAGTTCCAGACGCTGGCAGACATTTGAAAGAAATGTTGCAAACTATGCAAAAATATACACTACACAAAGGACAATATACGACTATGTAAAAAACATCACTTACCATATGCATGTTACTACTTTATTTGTTTCAAAACATTCGCCGAACCAACTGACAGCTGTAAACATGTATTTACCTACAATCCTTTCTATATTATTTACTCTATAATTATCTCGAATAAAACGCTTGTCTTGTCATTGTCATGTCTTATTTAAGGGGATACAGCAGCCTGTATACGGATTGGCAATATGATAATATTCGACCAATTTGTCATTAAAAAAATAAAACATGTTTACAGTTCGTGACGTCATTTGACGTTGCAACGTCATTTCAGCAAAACAACAACATGCGATTGGTCAATCGAACGAAAATAAGCCAATATATGCCAATGCGCTTAATTCAATTGTTTAAGCTGGTATTTATATTATGCACGTAATTGTTTAAACGAAACTTGAAATTTGATATCATTACTCAAATAAACAAATCATAAAGGGATATTAATTAAACGTCCTAACACTTGTATCGTTACATTATTGTTTTTCGCTTTTAATCAGTCGCGATCCCGGTTGTAAAAGCCAGGTTTAAAGTAAGATGTAGTCGTATTATCCATGTTATGTGTGTATTGTTTTGGCACTTGAATGTGCTAATTGAAGATTACTTACCTCGTCTATCGTATACAACTTTTTCGAAAAGCAAGAAACTTAGTATATCACCCGTTTTAATATGAAGTAAAATGAAGACGTTAAATCAAGATTTATGAATTTATATGAAATCAATAAGTATAATATGAATGTATGTGATTGAAACTAGCAGTTATGTTTGATTAGATTTTTTGCCTACCTGAACCATTGCGACTAAGCTTGTACTTAAAGAAATGTTATCCGAATACGCTTGTTGAGTTATTCAGTTAAGAAGGCACACACAACACGGATAACTGTTCATAAACATTTATTATGTTTATATGATACGCCAATGTTGTCAGTCAATGCATAAATCAGTGGGGCACTCGTATAAACATGACGGGAAATGAACACTTACAATTATAATTCCCATCCCTTATTCAACACAATATCGCTAACTTAATTTTCGAGGTATTGAAGCCTTTAATGCACGGTCTTGGAGCATTAAAGTTGTTTAAATTACTGGAAGTCAAGCCCCATCGGTCGCAAATGCGTTGTTTCGGACAGGAAGATTTTTATGGACATAAGCAACCCATCAGTTAAGTTCATATCTGTTCGCGTTATAATTAATAAATTACGCTTTACCCCTAATACATCTTAAAACTGTTAGACGATGATATACTTGACCGCATAGACGGTTTCAAGAAGTGTCCGTTCATACGTTGTTGTTTCGCTTTATCGTGTGGAAATACGAGGAAAAAAGTTACATCGAGATGCTTATAAAAAAAACAATAACACGACAATAACCTACTCATCAACCTGTCTCTGTTACCATAGGAGATTTTTTCGAATAAATAAAAAAGGCTCATATTCCTACTTGCCATGGGGGCAGCGAATTAATTCTGAAACATTGAACAGTGAAATGCACCGACATCACCAAAAACAAAGATTCAACTGAACTATTTAAGTATGTCAAGAGACGAAAACACGGTCACGGACGAAAGGCATTGTGTTCAAACATATTCCTACCATGCCGTCATACCAAAAAGGAAAGTTAAAATTGTAAATAAAACTGAACTCGTTTCAAGAATGTCATAAATGACTGAAGGTAAATTTTAGTCTTTGCGTGAAAGTTCTGAAGAAATCAAGCATTTCTTGAAGTCCCCAAGTGAAACAGTCATTTCACTAAAGTCATGAACCGTGTAAGAATTGCGTGAAATTCATAGTTAAACAGATTTACTGTAACATATATAGACTTTATACAGATATAATTATATTGATTGATACGACATTTTAAATCTAGGTATCTTTCCCGTGTCCTCTGCCTTTGAAACTTAATCCCGGAAAGACTCAATTTTCTGTTTTGAGACGATATAAGTCTATTGTATTATATGCATATTAGATGTGTGAACTATTCTCAACATAAGGGAGGAGATTCCAGAGGCTAATGTCAAAATAGTAAAAAGTCGCGTGATCAATTCAGTCAAAGATTTACGAGTGTATTATTCCTTTTATCACTAGGAAGTCAGTTTACACATGTATACTTGAGTTAAGCCCGATTTGCATCGAAAGCCTTAGGCTTATCGGGCCTGCTCTCTGGTAGAACTAGCACTTGGTATTTAAGAGCATTCTGAGAACGCCCCCAGAGTATGGATCGAACCGGGTTTCTAATTTATAACGTGGATATACGTCAATAGGTTGATTAACATGATATATCAGATACGCATATATTTCACCGACTTATCAGTCTAAATAGTTATTAAATCGCGGTTATAAACCGACAGAGACAGAGGCTTGTGCTTATGTGTTCTACGTTCACTGAGCACTAAGATACCTCTCGGCAATGGAAAGTGTCATATTTATAAAGCTGAACATTTCGCTATGAAAGTCTGGATACGATCATACATTATTCAAGATGCTAATTGTAGCTAGCTTAACCGCCGAATTAAGCAAGCGACCTTTGGAGGAATTACGACACGCTTCAATAAAACTCAACAAACATGGCATTACAGTGTATCATTTTATTGCGTTACGTGCAAAAGCCTATAACCAAGCATATACCTTTCAAGGTAGATTTTGCTGTTCAATAACCTTATACAATTCGTTTAACTTAGTGCAGTATTAGGAACTGTTATTTTATGCCACACACAATGCAAGCATCTTTTATTTCTGAGACTTTTCACTCTTTGTTTAGCAATATGTTCAAACAAAACATCATTAAAATGTGTATGCATCTTAATATATAAGTTTTCCATCGGCCACTTTTATTCGAAGCGATGCAATCAGTTGTAATTTTAAAATCATGTTATAAACGCGTGTTATCGATACAGGGACTTAAGCGTGGTACAATTGTCAATGAAATTACTTTTTTTGTAGGTAAACGTTTGAGTCCCACCGGAGGCTTCTGAATCATTTATTCAGTAAAACATTTTTGTCTAATTAAATATCTGCTCGAAAATAATTAATATACATTATTTTAAACAGGTTTATGTTTCGAAGAGAAATACCATCGATTTTCCTCTTTAAATATGAATGAACTTTATGTCGATATTTTAATTAAACATTGATGTAGTCACAGGTTAATTTGCTCTACAAATATGTCACTATTTAATCGGAAGTGCATTTGGAACGCAACACCAGTAAGTTTAACAGATTTTTTACTAAACAAAGTATGTAAGGGACGATATGATTATTGATGTGTTAAATTTATATGACAAATTTCGGAACAAAAATCGTAAACAAATATCTAACATCTTTACAAAAAAAAAAATATATAGTTTTACTTTATTACTTTAAGATTTTCACAACTTACGAGTATGTTTACGTCAAAACATTAGGTCGAATAAATGTAAATTGGCCATATATCTTTAGTCATTGGTCTTTTTATTTAATCCTAAGATATACGCTTGTTGTAAAACGACATCCATGTCAACTTGTGAACAAATCTATTGTTATCGGGAAAAATGCCTCGCAGGTCTCTCTAAGAAGAACATCATTTTCAAAAATGTTGAACATAGGGTCGACGACCAAAGACTCGTCTCCAATGGAATCGAACTCAGGCCAGTTAAAATAGCCCGTTGCAATAAGCAATTTGCGATTCCTAATGTACTTTTCATTCATAAATATTGTACTACTTCAACTGATTTACCCGCGCCCGCTATAAGTGTGCGCAGAGACAACTGTTTACTTTAAGGAAAAACACACATTGGTAACGAGTGTTTTACAAACGACACATATGTACGAAGTGAGCAGTTGATACTTACGTCAAAAAGGTTGTCTTATTTGCGAGAAGAATATACTTTACCTACTGTCAATTCAGTCCTAATTCAAGTGTGGATGTATACTTTAACAACAGAAGGAAAATTTACTTATACTCCTCACACCCATAAACATTGCCAATGCTAATAACAAGTTTTCATCTAACAGTAGTAGACCTATTCATTGTAGGTACGAAGTCGCCAACCGTCACTGATGTGCTATCCAATAGGGGTTTAAATTATGCTATAATGATACATAATGAATATTTATTTTCGAGGGAATATCTAATATGGATACGTAAAACCATTTGCTTCTAGAACGGACGCCACTGTTCAGTAAATAGCGTGATAATCACTACTCCGACAACGTTATTAAAAGCAAAGAGAGATCTGGAGTTTATAGCGGACACATTTGACTCATTTGACCAAGGTAATAACGCACATATATTATAGGGCCATTAACTACACGCACCATATTCAAATTTGAGGTAGAGGACAACTGCATAACGTCGATTTCATGTATCAAATTAATACTTAAAAATCACTACGTTTCTGCTCGACAAAATGGGCCTGGCACTCGTGAACTACATTACATGAACTAGAATATATTATTGCATTGATATCACGCATATCACAACTATCATAGACACACTATCTCACAACTATCATAGATGCACTGAACTGTCTCACGACTATCCGCGATGCACTGTACTGTCTCACAACTATCCTATACGCACTGTACTGTCTCACAACTATCATATACGCACTGTTCTGTCTCACAGCTATCCTAGGCGCACTGTACTGTCTCACAACTATCATATACGCACTGTACTGTCTCACAACTATCCAAGGCGCACTGTACTGTCTCACAACTATCCTATACGCACTGTACTGTCTCACAACTAGCCTAGGCGCACTGTACTGTCTCACAACTATCCTAGGCGCACTGTACTGTCTCACAACTATCATAGACGCACTGTTCTGTCTCACAACTATCATAGACGCACTGTTCTGTCTCACAACTATCAAAGACGCACTGTACTGTCTCACAACTATCATAGACGCACTGTACTGTCTCACAACTATCATAGACGCACTGTACTGTCTCACAACTATCATAGACGCACTGTACTGTCTCACAACTATCATAGACGCACTGTACTGTCTCACAACTATCATAGACGCACTGTACTGTCTCACAACTATCATAGACGCACTGTACTGTCTCACAACTATCATAGACGCACTGTACTGTCTCACAACTATCATAGACGCACTGTACTGTCTCACAACTATCATAGACGCACTGTACTGTCTCACAACTATCATAGACGCACTGTACTGTCTCACAACTATCATAGACGCACTGTACTGTCTCACAACTATCATAGACGCACTGTACTGTCTCACAACTATCATAGACGCACTGTACTGTCTCACAACTATCATAGACGCACTGTTCTGTCTCACAACTATCAAAGGCGCACTGTACTGTCTCACAACTATCATAGACGCACTGTTCTGTCTCACAACTATCAAAGACGCACTGTACTGTCTCACAACTATCATAGACGCACTGTACTGTCTCACAACTATCATAGACGCACTGTACTGTCTCACAACTATCATAGACGCACTGTACTGTCTCACAACTATCATAGACGCACTGTACTGTCTCACAACTATCATAGACGCACTGTACTGTCTCACAACTATCATAGACGCACTGTACTGTCTCACAACTATCATAGACGCACTGTACTGTCTCACAACTATCATAGACGCACTGTACTGTCTCACAACTATCATAGACGCACTGTACTGTCTCACAACTATCATAGACGCACTGTACTGTCTCACAACTATCATAGACGCACTGTACTGTCTCACAACTATCATAGACGCACTGTACTGTCTCACAACTATCATAGACGCACTGTTCTGTCTCACAACTATCATAGACGCACTGTTCTGTCTCACAACTATCAAAGACGCACTGTAATGTCTCACAACTATCATAGACGCACTGTACTGTCTCACAACTATCATAGACGCACTGCATTGTTTTTTTCCGCATTGACATCGATGCGATTATTAGCAAATCTCATATCAATTGTTTCGATTTGCCACAAAATAACTCACGGTTTAGTATAAAAAGAACTCGTACTGGGTTAGTGACGTCATAAACTAACATGGCAACATGAGCCCCACGAAGATACATTTTACTGATGTCAATGTATTTAGCATTTCCTGAGGTGTCCCACACTTGGAAGCATACAAGATCGTCTTCAATTTCCATTGTCTTGCATCTGTGGACGGCTAATGAAAGTATCACGAATAAATGATTGTATACTAGATCATATTAGTCTACATATGTATTTATAACAGAATGCAATTCAATTTGTTGAATAGTTATTGTTTAAATATCATTACACCATCTTATTGTGCATAAACAAATAATTGTAGACATATTGGTTCAAAACAACCAACTACTAAATCGGATGTTATTGCACGAGAAGAGTGCGATACACTGTTTTCTGTGGTATCAGTTAAAGTATTCCATTCATTAGTTTTTTGGCACATAATTGCATAATGATATGAAATGGTATTGTTGTCACGGTTCTACTAGGGGCCACTTACAACCCGTTCAGCGGTTATGTTAACAAACAAAATCAGAAACAATAATGTATAAGCTATACGATGCTGTTCAAAATAAGAAAGATAACATGCGCGTACATATTTTTTATGTTTACATATGTTGACATATGAAGGCAGGTTGTAAATTATTTGCGAATGATAAATGTCTAAAACTGACAACAAGTTTCATTATACCATCGATGAGACCTACTTGTAAAACATAAGTTTGTCATAAAACACCAAGCATCTTTCTGCCCAATATCAACACGCAAACTTAGTACAACAGATGGCCTGCGTCGCAATCAAAATCAATACAACATAGCACTTTATAATTGCACTATACATGTAGCTTTAATGCTAAATTGTATCTAAGTGTTGACTTTAATGACCGACATTAAATATATACATGTTTAAAGTTGAACTAGAACACAATTTAGATAAGCGTGGCTAGGTTATACATTTCAAGCACGCGACGGGATTTTAAGAAATGTAGTTGGTTCATTAAATGGTTTTCAGGGGCGTTCGAAATTGACAAAACCATAGGTGAATCCAGAGACTTTGCCAGATCTGTCGAAATAGTTTCGAACATAAACCATGATATCCCCGAAATGTTACACACAAAAACATTTCACCGTGAATGATAACACAAACAAAGAGAATCTATGATTATAAAGCTGCGCAGGCAGGAGAGAAATCTTCTCAGGATGTATGCAATTTATGTATGACACGTGACCAAGTGATCAATAATTAAACCAAATGACATAGTACAAAATAAATACACAAACTGGGTCAAAGCCTTGGAACGACAAAAGCAAAGCATTAAGGATTTAAATCGGTTTCATCGAAGGCAAATGGGTAGACGAAAAGACCTCGCACTTAGATAAAACCGTTTTATTAAAATAATTGAGCGGGGCAAGCACGGGCATACGGTCATTTTAACATTGACTGAAGCAACACATGTCCTCGAGCAAGGTTTGATTGATTAAAGGGTCACTGTGAATATGTGCAACATTGTAAACAGTTAATGTTTAAATAAAATGCCATGAGAAGTTATTAAAGTCATTTGTTGTCAGTATTTTACCAAGTCATACTCATTATTTACGTATTCCTCCCTGATAATATTTAATTCAACTTCCAATTCGTTAACCTCATAATAAAGAATGCGCCCATTTTAAGCTAAATATACCTATATGGAAAAAAACTGAATAAGAACTAATCACTTCAGTAAACAAAAGTCGTTTAATAATAAATCTGCCAAAACAAGTGATATTGAACAAGTATGTCTAGTGCGTAGCATTGATTGCTTTATCCAACGATAAAAGATCCGTGACTGTCCGGCTGGAAGTCGTTATAGAACTGACCAATCAACGTCAAGGTGGAGGCGTTGCTATGAAACAGACTTGCAGACTGGCGAACAAACTTGGTTGGATCATCGTGCGTTATTCTTCCAGAGAACCAGGAGTAGCTGAAGTGAAAATCAGTCTGGACATGAGTGGTTGTACGACTGCACACTAACTGCTGTTAACTGTTTTATTTAAACATTGATTTTGTTGTTTATGAAATGTGATTATCATAAAAGCGTGTCGCACCTAAAGGTACTAAAGTGTCAAAAGCAAACAGATGCGCGTATCTGTCAAACATGTAAAACTTAAATCTGCAGGGTTATACAGATTTTGGCTTTAGTGATTGAAACCGGTCACTACTTGAGCTTATTGCCGTGTGGAAATTTAGTGCAGCGTAGCCAATTGATGTATTTCGCAAAGCGCAAAAAAATAAAGCCTTGTATGAGACGACGCTTTTTGAAACCCAAACAGAAGAACATTCAAATATACTTATCTGTTTTAAAATTTAAAGATTTGATGACGTTTAAACAAGATAAGGTGGATTCTTTAAAAGAAAATTTGAGTTTCTTTCTTGTTTCCTTTAGCTTTAAATATTGTGTAATGTATTTGAAAAATATATAATAAATGTGCGGTATGATAAACGAAATAACAAACGCCTTCTTCGAGCCTTCTTATCTTTTAGTGACCTCACAGTCAGCCCTAAAAGAAATAGCTGACCTCAGCCCCAGCTTCGGTCAACAATATAAGTTTAAGGGTTGACTGTTCAGTATATAAGAAGAGGTCATCAGTGGTGAACAGAATTGTTTTAAATGAATCGTGTTACCGATAAACGAAATCGGCCGCCTCCAGTTTTGGCAACAATGTTCTCATGAGACCCAACTGCACTTGCTCGTCGGGGGTGTGAGGGCACGCGAACTCGGTCAGCCAAACCTTCTTGTTGTAGCGGGTGGACAGCGACTGTTTTGTTGAAATATATTTAAAGTGATACATAAACTTTGATATCCCGTTATTTCTCAATATAATTATGTTTTACTGTGAGACAATAGTATCTGCTTAGCTACAGTCTGGCCTGCATGAGTACCATACTGACATCAGGATTTCAGTCAACAAAAAATAGTTATCAGAAATATTAAAGCTGCCGTAGAAATTTTCGCCAACGCTAAGGAGTTAACGTGATTTTGTTTGCCAATTGTATGTGCGAAATTAATGCAGTTTTCTGCCACCTTAGGTTCTAGTGACAATACCAGTAAGCAACGTGTAAAAGAAACACGTTTGTTACACCTTAAGATAGGCAATGGTGTGATCCGCATTGCACAAGTACGAATGTGCAGCGAGGTAGTCGACCCGACATGCATAACACAGGTGAAAAAACTGATCAAGCCAGTGAAAGCCGTGTCCAGCCGTCGCGGGAGCCACGAGCGGAATGCCGACGGCCGCCTTCTCGATCATAGGCCAGTACATGGCGGCTTCCTGGGGCGTCATATGAGCTTGGGGTACATGGTCGGGCTCGTTGTACCCGAGTACGAACTGCGAGCTTGGTGGAATATGGATCCAACGGGCGCTGTCGTTGCTTTGGATCGACCAAACCATGGGTACGAACTCTGGCATCTGCGCGTGAGGGGACGGACATTTTTGGGTCACGTGCTGATCGTACTGTCGGTAGGCGTCGCGCCAACCGTACCTAGAATTTGTAGTGTTTTTGCTATTTTACAAAGGTAAATTTAACATAATAGCTATGCTACTAATGAAGGAATTTATGTTTTTTGTAAGAATCCGAATAATCAGCAGCGAGCACCACAATGTGGTCGGATATGCATCAAAAACTTAACTGACGAAACAGCTTTGGCATGTTTAAAAGTTCGTTGATTACTTATATAAGTACATCAGTTATATATATGTACGCTCTAAAAGATAGGTAAACTAAGAATACATGGGCATGTGTTACACAATTTTTAAACGTAGAATCATGAAAATATGTTTTATGTTCTTGACAAAAAGCGTAGGGAAATATTACCGCCTCAGTACGTGCTCTTGGTGAGCATTATAAGACTTCCAAAATTGTCAATAGAAATGAGATAACAATTCAGAATTTAACCTCCTCAACATATTGAAAGACACTATGATGGATTTTTAAAATATATTTTTCAATACCAATACAATGTAATATATGTCAGTTTTATGACCAATATCCTGATATCTGGACCACCCATACAATAAATATAACACTCACCACCACGACATGTTATTCAGTACCCGGAAGTCATCGCACAGCAAACCTGGTGCCCACGCGCAAGCACCTTTTTTGCCAGAAACAGCATTTTCGACCACACCAGACAACAGCGCTACTGTAAATGCTGCCAAAAGTGTAGTCCCAGTCCTGAACATCATTGTATCTGGCGATCAGATGTTTGTATCCATATATGTACTGTTATATAAATAAATGTGTTCGATTTTGAACCACATTTTTAACAACATATTCTTATCTTTATTGCGAAGTCCCATAATAACAATCAGCCAGATGTCAAGATCAACAGACGTCAAGTTTGTTTACGTTCGTACAATAACTTGACCGAAAGATCACACTCATGATACGCACTCTGGATCAGCAGACGATTTATTGCATAATTCTATCTTGCGGAGGAGTCCGAAGATAGTCGATGTATCACGATTGTCATGAAACGGTATATATTGTCTATATGAACTGGAACAACCAAAGATCTATAAATGGAAGTTTGTTTATCGATATTTAGATCAACTTAGAGGTATTGTTCATTTTGAGAGGCTCCAAGTAGATTCTTAAATTGTACAAAAAAAAATATATATATGCATAATACGTTTAGCTAACGTTTAAGTATAAACAAATAACTTGGATCGCAAAGAGATTATTTTGAGACATAACATAACGGCCATATCAATAGCTAAACGGTTAATGTCAGTGCCGAAGGTAAAGATATTTGTCCAATACATTTATTATATACCTGTCTAAAATTATGCAAAAATGCATGCTTTATCAATCGACAAAATTGAAGTCGATATACTTAACTTTTCGTATAATGCTTCTCGCTATTTATCAGAAACGTAATAACAATTATTCCAAGAGTACTTATTAGCCTCGTGGCTCCGCGTCTCGTGTGATACGACATACACACGCCACTCGATTTATACTTATACATTCATTTAGGGCTTTCTTGTGCATATTCGATCTTTGTGAATTAGCTATTGACATCGCTTTTATGTATACAACAGTATAGTATGCATGTGTCTTTTCACAGCACTAATGCATTTGCCAACAATGTGAACACTGTATATGTTGATTCCAAGAAACAGTTCAATATCAATATTTGTTTATTCGTACTATTGGAACAATTTTACAGAGTTCTCTCAACTATTTTTCAGAGTTCTCTCCTTTATTTTTCGGAGTTATCTCCTCCATTTTTCAGAACTCTACTCTATTTTATAGAGTTCTCTCATCAATTTTACCAAATTCTCTCCTCTTTTTTACAGATTTATCTGCAAAATTGTACAGAGTTGTCTCCCTTATTTTAAAGAGTTCTCTCCCCTATTTAACAGAGTTCACTGCAGTATTTTACAGATTGCTCTTCCACCCCTTCTTACATAATTCTCTCCTCTATTTTATACAGTTATCTAATCTATTTCACAGAGTTTGTTTCACCTATCTTCAAATTGCAAATCGAAAATGACAATATAAAAGCGCTAATAACAACATGAAAGCGCTTATGACAATAGCAAAGCGCTTATGGCAATAGCTAAGCGCTTATGGCAATATCAAAGCGCTTATGAAAATAGCAAAGCGCTAATGACAATAGCAAACCTTTTATGACAATAACAAAGCGCTAATGACAATATCAAAGCGCAAATGTCAATAGTAAAGCGCAAATGACAATAGCAAAGCACAAATGACAATAACAAAGCGCTTATGACAATAACAAAGCCCAAATGACAATAGCAAATCGCAAATGACAATAGCAAAGCGCTTATGACAATATCGTAGCGCTTATGACAATATCAAAGCGCAAATGTCAATAGCAAAGCGCAAATGACAATAGCAAAGCACAAATGACAATAACAAAGAGCTTATGACAAAAACAAAGCGCAAATAACAATAGCAAATTGTAAATGACAATAGCAAAGCGCTTAAGACAATATCGTAGCGCTTATGACAATAGCAAAGCGCAAATGACAATAGAAAAGCGCAAATGACAATAGTAAAGCGCAAATAACAATATGAAAGCGCTTATGACAATAGCAAAGCGCAAATTGACAACAGCAAAGCGAAAATGAAAATTACAAAGTGCTTATGACAATAGCAAAGCGCGCATGTTAATTGCAAAGCGCTAATTACAATAGCAACGCGCTAATTTCAACAACAAAGCGCTAATAACAATAAAAAAGCGCAAATGACTGTGGCAAAGAGCAAATTACAATAACAAGAGCTAATGCCAATGACACAGCGCAAATGACAATAGCAGAGCGCTAATGAAGTAGCAAAGCGCTTCTTACAAAAGCAAAGCGCGTATAACGATAGCAAAGCGCTTGTTACAATACCAAAGCGTTTATTACAATAGAAAATACTAAAGAGCTAATGCCATTAACAAAGTGCTTTCTACAATAGCAAAGCGCTAATGACAATACCAAAGCGTTTATTACAATAGCAGATCGCTTATAACAATAGCAAAGCGCAAATAACAATAGCAAAGCGCCTTTTACAATAGCAAAACGCTTATGATTGATTGATTGATTGATTTTTATTCAGGTTTTAAAACACATAATATACAAGTTNATTTATTTCCGTTATTATTCGCCTCTATTTAAGGGAGTTCATTCCCCCTATTTTACAGAGTTCTTTCCTCTATTTTACAGAGTTTTCTTTATTATTTTACAGAGTTCTATCCTCTATTTTACAGTGTTCCCTTCTCTATTTTACAAAATTATATGCTCTATTTTATAGCGTTATATTCTCTATATTACAGAGTTATTTTCCCTATTTTACAGAGTTTTGTACTTTCTTTTACAGAGTTCTCTCCTTTATTTTACCGATGTAACTCTAATATTTTACAAATTTCACTCCTCTTTATTATAGAGTCCTCTTCTCTATATTAAATAGTTATTTCCCCTATTAACAAAGTTCACTCCTCTTTTTTATATAGTTGTCTTCCCTTTTTTATAGAGTTCTCTCCACTATTTTACAGAGTTCTCTACTCTATTTTACAGAATTTTCTCCTCTATATTACAAAGTAATTTCTCATATTTTACAGAGTTATCACCTCAATTTTGCAAAGTTATTTTTCCTATTTAACATAGTTTTCTCCTCTATTTTTAAGAGTTCTCTCCTCTATTTTACAGATTTCTCTCCCCTATTTTACAGATTTCTATCCCCTAATTGACAGAGTTCTTTTCTCTATTTTAAAGACTTCCCTCCTCTATTTTACAGATTTCTCGCCCTTTTTTTACTGAGTTCTCTTCTCTATTTTACAGAATTATCTACTCTATTTTAAAGAATTATCTGCTCTATATTCTAGAGTTCTCTCCTCTATATTACAGAGGTATTTCTCCTATTAATCATAGTTTTCGCCCCTTTTTACAGAGTGCTCTTCGCTATTTTACAGAGTTATCTGCTCTATATCATAGAGTTCTCTCCTCTTTTGTACAGAATTATCTGCTCTATATTTTATTTAGTTATATCCTCTATATTACATAGTTATTTCACAGGGTTTCCCAGGGTTAGTTCTCTTATCTATTTTACAGAGTTCTCTTATCTATTTTACAGAGTTCTCTTGTCCTTTTTATAGTGTTCTCTCCTCTATTTTACAGAACTATCTGCTCTATATTATAGAGTTCTATCCAGTATATTATAGAGTTATTTCCCCTATTTTACAGAGTTCTCTCTTCAATTTTACATATTTCTCTCTTCTAATTTACATTGTTCTCTCCTTTATTTTACAGAGTTCACTCCTCTATTTTACAGAGTTCTCTACTCTATTTTACAGAATACTATCGTCTATATTACAGAGTTATTTCTCCTATTTTACATACCTCTTTCCTTTATTTAACGGGGTTCACTCCTCTATTTACAGAGTTCTCTAGTCTATTTTAAATAATTCATCCCAATTTTGCATAGTTATTTCCCCTATTTTACATAGTTTTCTCCTCTGTTTTACATAGTTTTTTATTCTTTTTTTTTTACAGATTTCTCTTCTCTATGTTACAGAATTTTGTACTTTATTTTACAGAATTAGCTGCTCTATATTCTAAAGTTCTCTCCTCTATATTACAGAGTTATTTCCCTATTGTATATAGTTTTCGCCCCTATTTTACAGAGTTTTTTCTCTATTTTAGAGAGTTCTCTCCTCTATTTTACTTAATTTTCTGCTTTGTATTATAGAATTTTCTCCTCTATATTACATAATTATCTGCACTATATTATAGAGTTCTTTAACCCATTTTTAAATAGTTTTTTACTCTTTTTTACAATGTTTTCTCGTCAATTTTACAGAGTTCTCTACCTTATTTTACAGATTTCTCTCCCTTATTTTATATTGTTTTATTACCTATTTTACAAAGTTTTCTCCTGTATTTCCCATATTTTTCTCCACTATTTTACAGAGTTGTCTCCTCTATTTTACACATTTCTCTCCTTGTTTTTACAGAGTTAATCCTCTATTTTAAAGATTTATTTTCTCTATTTTATAAAGTCTCTCTTATTTTGTACAGAGTTCTCTCATCTTTTTTACAGAGTTTCCTGCTCTATAATACACAGTTATCTCCTCTATTTTACAGAGTAATTTCCATAATTTTAGAGATTTCTATCCACCCTTTTTTACATACTTTTCTCCTCTTTTTTACAGCTTTCCCTGTTTTACCCTTTTACTCTTTTTTACAGATTCCTCTCATATATTTTACACAGTTCTCTCTTTAATTTTACAAAAGCAAAGCGCAAATGACAATAGCAATGCGGTTATGACGATAGCAAAGCGCTTATGACAATAGAAAAGCGAAAATGACAATAGCAAAGCACTAATAACAGTAGCAAAGCGTGTTATACAATAGCAAAGCGCTTATTACAATAAAAAAGCGCTTATGACAATTGCAAAGCGCTTACAACAATGGAAAATCACTAATGACAACAGCAACGCGATTATTACAATAGCAAAGTGCTTATTACAATAGCAACGCGCAAATGAAATACCAAAGCGCTAATGACAATAGCAAAGCGCATATTATAATAGCAAAGATCTTATGACAATATCAAATTGCGTATAACAATAGCAAAGTGCTTATGACAATAGCAAAGCACAAATGACATTAGCAAAGCGCAAATGACAAAAGCAACGCGATTATGACAATAGCAAAGCGCTTATTACAATATGAACGCGAAAATGACAATCGATACGCGCTTATGAAAATAGCAAAACGCTTATAACAATAGCAAAGCGCTTATGACAATAGCAAAGCGCAAATGACAATAGCAAAGTGCTAATGATATTTATACAATTTTAAGAATAGAAAAGCGCTTATGACAAAAGCAAAACGCAAATTATAAAAGCAAATCGCTTATTACAGTAGGAAAGCGCACCTGACAATAACGAAGCGCTTATTACAATAGCAAAGCGCTTATTACAATAGCAAAACGCTTATAACAATAGCAAAGCGCTTATGACAATCGCAAAGCGCAAATGACAATAGCAAATTACTAATTCACAAAAGAAAAGCGATTTTTACAATATGAAAGGGCTAAAGCAAAACGCTTATTATGATAGAAAACCGATTCTTACAATAGAAAAGCGAACCTGACAATAACAAAGTGCTTATAACAATAGCAAAGCGCGTATGACAATAGAAAAGCATTTGTTACAATAGCAAAGCGCTAATGACAATATTAAAGCGTTTATTACAATAGCAAAGCGCTTAATACAATAGCAAAGCGCTAATTACAATAGCATAACGCTTATAACAATAGCAAAGCGCTTATGACAATAGCAAAGCGCTTATTTCAATAGCAAAGCGCTTATTACAATAGCAACACGTTTATTACAATAGCAAAGCGCTCAATACAATAGCAAAGCGCTTATTACNGCAAATTGCGTATTACAATAGCAAAGCCCTTATTACAATAGCAAAGCGCTAATGACAATAGGAAAGCGCTAATGAGAAAAGCAATGCGCTTATTACATTAGCAAAGCGATAATGATAATAGCAAAGCGCTAATGACACTAGCAAAGCGCCTATTACAAAAGCAAAGCGCTTATTACAATAGCAAACAGCATATGACAAAAGCAAAGCGCTTATTACAGTAGCAAAGCGATAATGACAATTGCAAAGAGCTTATTACAATAGCATAACGCTAATGACAAAAGCAAAGCGCTCATGATAATAGCAAGGCGTTTATAAAAAAAGCAAAGCGCTTATAACAATAGCAAGGCGCTTATTTCAATAGCAAAGCGCAAATGACAATTGTAAAACGCAAATGACAATAGCAAAGCGCTTATTACAATACCAAAGCGCTTAATACAATAGCAAAGCGCTTATTACAATAGCAAAGCGCTAATGACAATAGCAGAGCGGTAATGACAATAGCAAAGCGCTAATGACAAAAGCAAATCGCTTATTACAATAGCAAAGCGCTAATGACAATAGCAAAGCGCTTATTCCAATTGAAAATCGCTTATTACAATAGGGAAGCGAATATGACAAAAGCAAATCGCGTATGACAATATCAAAGCGCTAATGACAATAGAAAGCGCTTATTACAATAGCAAAGCGCTTATGACAAAGGCAAAGCACTTTTTACAATATTAAAGCGCTTATGACAATAGCACAGCGCTAGTGTCAATATCATCGGGTTTATTACAATAGCAAACCGCTTATAACAATAGCACAGCGTTTATGATAATACTAAAGCGCTAATGAAAATAGCAAAGCGTTAATGACAATCGCAAAGCGCTTATTACAATAGCAAAGCGCTAATGACAATAGCGAAGTGCAAATAACAATAGCAAAGCGCTGATGACAATCGCAAAGCGCTAATTACAATAGCAAAGCGCTAATGACAATAGCAAAGTGCAAATAACAATAGCAAAGCGCTAATGAAAGTAGCAAGAGCTTATTACAATAGCAAAGCGCTAATGACAATATCAAAGCGCTGATGAAAATAACATAGCGCAAATGACAATAGCAAAGCGTAAATGACAATAGCAAAGCGCAAATGACAAAACCAGAGCGCAAATGACAAAAGAATCGCACAAAAAAGACAGTAGCAAAGCGCTTATGGCAATAGTAAAGCACTTATAACAATAGCAAAGCGACAATTACAATAGCAAAGCGAAAATGACCAAAGCAAAGCGCATAGCAAAGCGCTTGTGACAATAGCAAAGCACTAATGACAATAGGAAAGCGCAAATGATAATATGAAAGCGCCAATAACAAAAACAAAGCGTAAATGACTATAGCAAAGCGCTAATGACAATATTAATGCGCTTATGACAATAACAAAGCACATATTACAATAACAAAGCGGTTATGACAATAGCAAAGCGCAAATTACAATATCAAAGCGCTAATGACAATAGAAAAGCGATAATGACAATATGAAAGCGCTTATGACAACAGTAAAGTGCTTATCACAAAAAGAAGCGCTAATGACAATATGAAAGCGCTTTTGCCAATAGCAAAGCGAGTATGATAATAGCAAAGCGATTATGCCAATATTACAGCGCTTATGACAATTACAAAGCGCTTATGACAAAAGCAAATTGCAAATGGCAATAGCAAAGCGCAAATGACAATATAAATGCGCTTATGACTATATCAAAGCACGTATGACAATAACAAAACGCTTATGACAATAGCAAAACACAATTGACAATTGCAAAGCGCTTATGACAATACCAAAGCGCTAATGACATTATCACGGCGCTAATGACACAATCAAAGCGCTTATGACAATATCAAAGCACGTATGACAATAACAAAACGCTTATGACAATAGCAAAGAACAAATGACAATAGAAAAGCGCGTATGACAATAGCAAAGCGCTAATGATAATATCAAGGCGCTAATGACAAAATCAAAGCGCTTATGACAATATCAAAGCACGTATGGCAATAACACAACGCTAATGACAATAGCAAAGCGCAAATAACAATAGCAAAACGCCTACGACAATAGCAAAGCTCAAATGACAGTAGCAAAGCGCTTTTGACAAAAACATGGCGCTTATGGCAATTACAAAGCGCGTATGTCAATAGCAAATTGCAAATGACAATAGTAAAGCGCAAATGAAAATATCAATGCGCTTATGACAATATCAAAGCGCTTATGACAATATCAAAGCACGTATGCCAATAACAAAACGCTTATTACAATAGCAAAGCACAAATAACAATAGCACAGCAATAATGAAAATAGCAAAGCGCTAATGACAATAGCAAAGCGCTCATGAAAATGGAAAAGCGCTTATAACAATATCAATGCGCTTATGACAATTACAAGGCGCATGACAATTGCAAATTGCAAATGACAAAATAAAGCGCAAATGACAATAGCAAAGCGCGTTTGACAAAAGCAAAGCGCTAATGACAATAACAAAGCGAAAATTACGATAGCAAAGCGCAAATGACAATAGCAACGCGCTTATGACAATATCAGAATGCAAATGATACTAGCAACACGCTTATGCCAATATCAAAGCGCTTATGACAATAGCAAAGCGCTTATGACAATATCAAGGCGCTTATGACAATTACAAAGTGCAAATGACAATAGCAAATTGCAAATGACAATATCACAGCGCAAATGACAATTTAAATGCGCAAATGACAATCGCAAAGCGTAAATGTCAATAGCAAAGCGCAAATGAAATAGCAAATCGCAAATGACAATAGCAAAGCGTAAATGTCAAAAGCAAAGCGCAAATGTAATAGCAAATCGCAAATGAAAATAGCAAAGCGATAATGGCAATAGCAAAGCGTTTATGACAATATGAAAGCGCTTATGACAATAGCAATTCGCTTATAGGGTAAAGAAATCGGCAAACAAAGGGAGATTACTCTGTAAAATAGAGTAGATTACACTGTACAATAGGGGATATAAATCTTCGAATTAGGGGAGAGCACTCTGCAAATTAGGGGATTGAACTCTGTAAAATAAGTTATGAAACTCTGTAAAATAGGAGAAATTACTCCGTAAAATTAGGAAGATAATTCTGGAAAATAAGGGAGATAATTCTGTTTAATAGGGGAAAGAACTCTGTAAAATATTAGAGATAACTCTGTAAAATAGGGGAGAGAACTCTATAAAATAGGGGAGAGAACTCTGTAAAGTAGGACAGATAGCTCTGTTAAATAGGACAGATAACTCTGTAAAATAAGGGAGAAAACTCTGTGAAATACGGGAGATTAATGTGTAAAATAAGGGAAATTAAATCTGTAAAATAGGGGAGATAAATCTGTAAAATAGGGGAGTTAATTCTCTAAAATAGGCGAGATAATAATGTCCAATAGGGGAGAGGACTCTTTAAAATAGGAGAGAACTCTCTAAAACATGGAAAGAACGCTGTAAAATAGGGGATATAAGTCTGTAAAATTGGGAGATAATTCTGTAAAATAGAGGAGATAATTCGGTAAAATATGGAGGATCATTATGTTAAGTAGGGAAGATAATTCTTTCAAATTTGAGAGAGAATTATGTAAAATAGGGGATAGAAATCTGTAAATTAGAGGAGAGAAATCTGTAAAATAAGGGGAGATAATTCTGTCAATTGGGGGAGATAATTCTGTCAAATAGGGGAGAGAACTCTGTAAAATAGGAGAGAGAACTCTGTAAAATAAAGGAGAGAACTCTGTTAATAAGGGGGAGAAAACTGTAAAATAGGGGAGATAAATCTGTAAAATAGGTGATTATAACGACTTCCAGCCGGGACACGGCAGTGTTCCCGTCGGTAAGCAGCTTGTCGAGGCGCGTATTCTGTGGTAATGTATAATTTTATGATTAAACTTTAGTTGCTACTCTCTTTATATCAAAAGTCAATTGGACATTTTCAGCTTATCTGATTTGTTCAGTTATACTTGTGCTTTATACACAAACATTTCTAAAGCAGCAACTTAACTAATAACATGCTGTAACTACTTTTTGTTCTTATTCATGCATATAGTATGTCAGTTGAGTTACTCAGAAACCAAAACGTGCATACCACAAAATGTGGCTAATTTAATTTTCATATTGGTGGTGTCATAGCTGTTTCAAGAGTGTATCATTCCAACACAGACACTTGCAGACAGACGAAATGTGACATTCAATATCGACAATGAAAACGCACACACTTGTGAATACATACATACATATTTTGTTCAAATAACCAATACATGTATTATCATATTTTCATCTTCATGTTCTAAAAATCGACAATTGTTAAAATAGTGGATAAGCAATATACACTTTGTTTGCTTAATCGATTTCATTGAGTCCTCTTTGCCCATTTGATGTATCGTACTTTCTTGTCAGAAACGGCTATTTGTTTCAAATTCAGAATCAAAACGCCGATTGCGTTGAAAGACTTTAGGCGATAAAATACACTTAATAAAATAAATAATAAACAAAACTTTGATATACATATTTATTTGAATAAACTAAATTTTCAAAGTATGTACATACCTTTTTTTCAAACAAAATGTTATGATAATCCTTTTGAGACATTGGTTTATGATGGTAGTGAGCGTTGTTTAAGACAGTGCTCCACTCCACCAAAGTTTTGCCATGTTGAAGTATTTTTTGCAATATATATAGAGTTTCTTATTTAAGAACACAACTTGTATGAAACATTATTAAACTATTCTCAAGTTATGAACAATCACAATATTGTTTCTTGCAAACTTATTTCATTCAGATGGGATTTGGTCGTTACGCATTGAGCAGTAAAGATGTGGTGTGGCAACTGAACGGCATCTGGTCGGAATTTGCACATAAAGCGTACACAGTAAGTTGCCAACAGAACATTTTAAGTGCAGTTATAGTGACTAAATAGATCATATATTGCGTGCTTACAATTTTCCACCCACTACTTGAAACAAAAAAAACAATATTTACAAAGCATCACAGAGGCGCAATTTGATAGTTTATATTGCGATACAGGTACAAAATATTACCTTGATCGTACCTTCAAATAAAACAATCAGAGAAATAAATCCATTGTTTAACTAGTCTCATTTCCCTTGAATCCTTAACCAGGTAATACACCTTTAAATATTCATCGTGTCATTTTAATTTCTATGATGTACGTAAAAACTTGCCATTATTGAAAATAATATATGATGTCTTCAAGTGGGGAAAGTGTTCTTATGTCTAGTAAATGTCCAATATCGGTGTGCAACACCTATTAGAGAGTTACTAGGGGTTTGAAAATCACATTGCGTTAACAGATGATACAATGACGACGATGACGATGATACTGATGATGACGATGATACTGGCAATGATGATGATGATGATGATGATGGTGATGATGATGATGATGATCATGATGATCATGATGATCATGATGTTGATGATCATGATGATGCATTCGTTTAAAACAAGAACTGTTAACGTACATACACTTAATTCTATACTACCGTTTGATTTAAACTTCAAGAGAGCGAAAACACAGAATATATTGATCATACTTTGAAAACAAATCAGTGCAAGTGTTTGTAACAATAATTATTATTCTTTGAACTCGTAGATAATGCCTTCAGATACGTTCAGCGTTTCAATGTTCAATCATTGTTTTTATTAGATTCACTATATGCTGAATGTGCCGTTTAAGACGAGCATGTCAGACCTGCACAGGCAGATACGGTACGAAGCATTAAGAACTTTAAGTTCCGATTTCCCTCGACACTCCTCATAACATATCTTGATAGAATTGATGAGGCGGTTAAAATGGAAAGAAGCAAATTCCTTTTATGCCCAATATTGGTATTTCATAGAGGTGTCTTCAAAATCCGCAGAAGTCAACCCGTTGCATCATTGCCTCTGGAATCAATGAGTACCGGCGATCCAAGTGTGACTTGATAGCATAAAAGCTCTGGACACGTAAAAGTGATAATCATTGCTGCCGCTGCATACAATAAATTAAGGTAAACATGTTTACTAAGTTTCAGCGGGTCCAACGACAGGAAATTAAACATATGAGCTTAATCTTTAATCAATTACATACATTTTACTTGAAAAGGCATTATCTTTATTCTGACGAATGCTTAAATGCTGAATTTGATTCCAAAAAAATAAACAAAGGTTTTTTTTCTCCTTTAAACCACAAGGCTGTTTATGTTTCAAGTGACAAACTGCAAGAACTGGCATTGATTAGTCCAAGTTTATCTACGCTGACAAACTGCAAGTACTGGCATTGATTAGTCCAAGATTATCTACGCTGACAAACTGCAAGTACTGGCATTGATTATTCCGAGTAAAACTACGCTGACAAAGCAATTATGAAACCATAAACCCTAATGAATAAAACTGGAATAAAAGGAAAATTGGTATGGGGAAATCATTTACTGATTTATGAAATAAGTAGATCTTTATGTGTCATTGAACCCGATTTATTCTAAAATTGACATTATATAATAGTACAGGTATAAAACTGTTGCAAGTTTAGCCTTAAACATTTTCATTACTTACATTTGAATACATTCACATCAGTATGTGGTAAGGGTTTAATTGTTACAAAAGACAATTTTTTCCCCCAAATACTATCCTTTGCATTGACCATTCAAAGGCAGTAAGCGTGGTTGTATTAAACTTTGTTCGCGTGCTTTTGTCTCGTGTCTAATTGTTTGGAGCTTTAATTTAAGGTTCGTGTTGTGGTAAAACGAATGACCTCTTGCTGATGTAAAGTGCTTTCACTTTGTATATATTTACCTAACTTAATAATTGATGGTCAATGAATATATTGTGGGTTTAAAGGCGCCAATTTCTGTAGTGCATTTTAATTGTAAACATGGCACCTATTACACTTTAAACAAGAGAACTATAAATCAAATGTATTCAGTGATACATGTCATCGTTATTTGCACAGTCGAAACAGCAATTTAACCAAACGCTTTCAAACTGCAATGTTGATATCCGTCAAAGTATCTTATCATTATACAATCATTAACACGTGCCATATTTACACACGCTTTTCATTTTGCTTAGCTTTCCAAAAATGCTCACGCATATGCAAAGGTGCACACATATTGACATTCGATTTCGTAGAAAATGTAGGCTGACACAATCTCTTTCTATGTCATTTGAGAAGAAAGCGAACGTTTGTTTGGCTTTTAGATTTATCCGCTGATAACTTTAAATATGTACATAAACCTAATTTCATGTAGCCGTTTTATTCCAAAACTCAGTTCACGGAATATGTTTACCTTATTCCCCGAAAGTGCTAGCTCAATACGCATGACAATCAAAGATCAATACACTACACAGACACTAAGGATCATACTGAACTTTCATGTACCTAATGAATAAGCTTTAACTACAAAGCGGAATTATCTGCAATTTTAGTGATTTGATTGTTTTCTGTTTTTGTAAAATAAATTGCATTTAGCTGTAACTCCAGAAGATTCACGTGTTAAATCACAAATTTCTTCTATTTTACATCAGATAATACAACCCATCAGGCAATATTCAATGCGATCGGTGAGCGTTGCGCGCTGTTTATCTAGTTTTGCATCCCCGAGGTTTTAATAAGTGCTTGTTTGCGTTTCGTTTTGATGTTTGAAGATCAAAAACATTGTTCCCTCCTCATGTACATGAAGAATTGATATCCAGTTACTCAGTTCACGGAATATATTTACTTTATTCCAAGAAACTCAATACGGATGGCAAACAAGGAGCAATAAACGACACAAACATTACTGATGATGCTTAACTTTTATTTACAGAGTGATTAAAATTGAAGTAGAAAGCGGAAATTTATGCAATTCCATTCCATTTGATGATTTTTTCTATATTTTTGATAGGATTGATAGAACACCTGCCAAAACAATCAACACTTTTATTGTCAATAGTAGGTTTACTATTACAAACAACGATATTTCTTACAATCAATCAGTTGGTTCAATAATTAGATGAACTTAACCAGTACGTTTTCAAGAGCGCTAATGTACAATCTCATAGCTATATGTAAAATCAATACCAGGAGAATCAGGTACATGTCAAGTCCTACCTCCTACCATCGATTTATTTTTTATTATTTTACACTTACTCTTGTCCTTTATTACTAGTACACAGCCAATATAATAATGATGGACTCGCCAATGGTACGTAAGCCTTTTGCTCATACACAAATATTGCCGTATTGTTCTAAGCGCTGTTATATAACCTAATCTTATTGCTTTAGACTTGAAAACAAACGCATCGATAAAACATATGATTTTAACGTATCAACTGGGAAGCTTCAATGATGCGACGTGGAATGTTGAAACTACATCATTATGCAGCCGTAATATCTTTTAGCATTTTACGCTTCTTTGTTCACACGATTTATAAAGTAGTTGTGTCGGGTTTCTCTAGTTTAAAGGAATGATTCATTTCGTCACTGGGTCAATCCGTTCAAGCTAAACGACGCGGGGTGGTAATTTGATATCAGCCAATCATTTGCGATTAAATCAAGGTCAAACTTTAAACTTTGTCAAGCGTGAACAATAATGTCAACAGAAGCGGTATCGGGGATTTTATAAAAAATAATTATAAATAATAATTATAAATAATAAATGTAAATAGCGTGTAAACTGTATGCACTTTTAAATCGAATTCTACACAGCAATAGTCTTTATTCGGGAGTAAAGACAACTTGTTTTCCGCTTATTTACAGCTTCAATATTATAAGATGACCTTTATCCCTTGGGTAATGTTTTGTCATTCAAACTAAAGTGACCACATATCTTTTGACAGTATGTGTATATTCATATGACACAAATGCTCATAACAGTAAACAAACGTTGAACTGAGAAATTATCTGTGTACAGTTTAAGTTTTTTTTTGGCGTTTGATTGAAGCGAATAAGACGAAAATTAATTTCTCTTGTTTATGTCTTGTCCGATAGGTGTCGTTTTAAGAGCAAAATGTTTTCAATCTCGTATGGCGGTTTTACCATTTAGCCTTGCGACACCGAAGCGACCACATAGTTATTTTGATAATGTATATTTTATAAAAAAAAGGGCATAATGTACTAAAATGGAACCTTTATTAAAATAATTGTAATTTATTCATGTCTAAATAAATGTTTATTCGTATAACTTGTACCATATGCATATATGAGTTAATATGTGAGACAAGCTATAAGATGCAACGATTTGTATGCACGTTTCTTATGAATGTGAGTAATAAAGTCGGTCTTATTTCCCAAAGGCTTATACCAAATTGATGAGCTTGTGTGAATATGTTCTGGAGAATTACTTGGATGAATATTTTCACGCCAATGTGTTTTAAACGATACATTAGGGAAATATAGAAAACACATTATTGATGTGATCCCCTGATCAGATATGTGATACTTCCTCAATACTAACTGAATCAGTTGTTCATTTGATCATTGACATATGAATATTCTCCTTAACATCACAACATTATTCCGTTTTGTTTCCTATTTCGATATGCTTACAGGCGAGTGGGAAGAGCAAAACTTGTCGATGACAAACGATACGTGTGCGTATAGTGTCATCCCAGATTTCCTGTGCAGTCCGCACAGGCTTATAAGGGACGATACTTTCCGCTTTATATATTTTTTCGTTTAAAGGTCTCTTCTCAACAAAAATGCAGTGCAGGCGGAAAGTGTTGTCCATGATTAGCCTATGAAGACTGCACAGGCTAATCTGAGATACCACTTAACGCACATGCATTACGCCCACGTGTACCAGAACGAGACTTATATAGTTTGAATTATGGTAGCCGTTTTGATCCTCAACCTTTCTTAGGCAACAATCTGAGGCAACAATCTTAGGTAACAATCTAAGCCGACTGACCACAGCCAGTCTATTACCTTCAGCCAAATTAATACAATCACAATAGTTTGTCTAGGGTCAATAACGTTTTGAGTTTGTAGATTGTATTCGCTTCATGTTTTAATTTGCTTTATTCTACAACCCCAATCGTTAATTGTACTTTCTTGAAATCATTAGGGTGACTTTACAGAGCCGGCAATTCGGATGCAGGCCAAAATGAACACTGCGTCACAATTATAAAACTACATTGGTTTCATTTTACGATTGTATTTGCTGCAAATTCGACGAACATCTTGTCAATTTGTTTTGGCCTCATCCTGATTTTGACTGCCACGTCGTGTCTACGATTTCTCATAGCCCTGAACTGAATCTCGGACTCCTCGAGCATCAGGGGTATGCATGATTTCACAGACTGATGCTATTTAAAGAACGTACAAACAGCCACTGTCAAACCTACGGTTCGAATTGGTGGAATTTGCACAAACACTTATATTTACACAGACTCAGAAACTGTCCCTTTTTTGCAGAAAGGGCGAAGTATACAGGTTCAATTGTTATATGAACGATTTATACACTTGTCTGGTAGAATCCAACTAATTTCCCGTTAAGTGTTGGTTATTACGATTTGTTGGTCCGATGTGTGTTATAAAACCACGTAATCTATCGCCCTCTTGCTTTATCTTACAAATCGGAAGTACAAACCGTCTGTCATCACCGAAAATAACCAACACTTAGCAGTAATTTATTTCTTAAATATATTTCAGCATGTACATGGTATTGACATTAACCTAGATTCTTCTGAACAGGTAACACAGTGACGCAGACTAATATTCCGCATTACATATATTCGCTTTACATTCAAAATCAAATGTAGTTAATTATGTGATACGCAGCATAATAGAAATTCTCATAGGAAAACAAACTTCAGCGACAAAAAAGCTGCCTATTGTAAAACAAATATTGAGTTTGGAGAGCAATATTTTGTCTGATTAAATAATGGTGCCTTGTGTTTACTAATGATGAATAATTTATGAACCAACCAGTGTGTCTTATAAGGCATGTTGTTATGCCAAAAGATGGAAGTCTTATATTTTCCACACCGTCTGTTCGTCAGTCCGTCAAATCGCCAGTCCGTCCGCACTTTTTGGTTTCCGCTCTTTAACTCAACCACTTTAAATTTGATCGTCACCAAATAGAGGAAAACTTCAATAACCAACCAAGTCTCACCAGGCACTCTGGAGGGAATATGAACCTTCAATTTCTCAAAATAGGCCTCTTTAATGGCTCGAAACTCATTTTTCAATCATTGCACTTATATGTTATCCGTAGCTTTCCTTCAGATTAACTTTTACGGACTCGGGATCTTTAGATGAATATATGCGAATATTCATATATTTATTTCATGCGCTTAACATTATTATTATGTTGCACGTATTTTTTGCGTTAAGCGATATTTATTAAATATATTTATTGACGAGTACTGGGTGATATTAATTCAGAACGAACGATCTTGTAAAGCAGTCCAACTTTTATTTCTGTAAAAGAGTAGAGTACAAGGTCAAGAATTATAATATACCAAAACATTATATGTGTATAAAATTGCAGGCATAATTTATACTAATATTCTATGCAATTTTGAAACAATATATATATATAATAATAGTTCTAATAACCATATCATTTTATTCGTAATATTTGTTACTTATTTTAGTATACTTATCAGTCTAATATCTATTAAAGTATATAAACCAGCGGTAAAATAATAAATTATACGTAAATGTTTACATACCAAGTTATCCTGTAGAATTAACAATATAATATTAAAATATCAATTCTTAACTACAAACTGCCGCACTTAGTAAAATAATAAGAGCGACACGTTAATATAAAAATGTAACTATTCTATATCCTATCTGTAAAAGAATACAAGGTGGTCTCAAGAGGAAGTGCGGTCGGTTATATAAACTACGGGTGGGGCTTGGAATTAGCGTATTTTCTGAACATCCAATCATGATATATCGGCTCTCTAGGAACCTCCGAAAAGTATGTTTCGGTAAACCTGAAACTTGAAACTTGCTAATTTGATGAAACGCCTATTTATACAATTTTTTCAATGGCGTTGTACAAAACATATAAATATACATACAATTTATAAAATAAATAAATAAGAGCGATTGATACTTTTATGCAGCATTAATTAAAGGATTAATAATCTAAAAATGTGTGATATAAATAAAAATAAAAATGCTGTAAGAAACTTAAGCAATTAAACAACACAGGCCACGATATTAAAACACAGGAAAAATAAAATATTATGTAATTAATTGATATAACTTGGGTTGAGACAATAATTATAATGATATTATTAGCAAAGTTTTGGCAACATAAANACAAATATATATATATATATATATATAATATTATAATAGTAATAATAACCATATTATTGTATTCGTAATATTTAGTTGCTTTTTACATATAATAATAAAGTGTACGTTAATTTTTGTTCATACCAATTATCCTGTAGAATTAACAGAATAATATTACACTTATTAAAATAAAATAAAAATAAAAATAATATCAATCCTTAATAAACTACTGTTCTGTTTTTAAAGGGATTACATCTCCCCTTGTCTACTTAATTAGAACTTCTATTCTAATATAATGGACCTGCCTTAATTTCATTTTGCCACAACATTTCAAAAAAGGGTATCCATTAACTTAGTGTTGAATATAAAGTTGGACTAAGGAAGTTACGTTACACAATAGATAAGCAATGTCATGAATACGAGTTTCTAAAAAAAAATAACATCTAGGGTACTATCTAGATAACTTTTTAATTATTATTAAAATGACAATATGAAAAGATAGCAAAAATAGGTACGCTATAGATTTAAACGACATTCATGTTCGAAAACACAAGTAATGAGTAAAATACAATACCAAAAAGTTAAATTCTAAGTACAACATAATAACAATCTTAAAAGTCAAAACATGAAAAAGCCACTACCACATTAAGGGTAAACAAAAACATTTTTTGTTTGATACTCATATATGTTGATGTTTGATGTATACTTTGAATATTCTTCTTGTTTTCTATAAATTTTATTTTGTATAATAAAATGTAAAAAAAATATATTTTATCATTATGTTTCAAAGAGTTGCCATAAAGAATATGGCAAGCTATGTAATATGTAAAAATATATATTCTTCTGTGTAAAATATTTTGCAACAGATATGACATTTGGGGGAAAATAAAGGTTGGATATGATAACATTTATTTTCGAATTAAATACTTTTTTTTGTTATAAAAATCCGTGATTGACATCTAGTAAAGTTTTTCTGGTAGACGACAAAAAATGTACCAACCGAAGAAAAGCTAAGTTTGAAGGTCGCGAATTAATACCATAAGTGTTCATTATAGGTTTACACAATTTATAGTTAAGGATATCGTCATTATTTCTCAGAAAGTCAAAGTGGTTTAATATGTGTAGTTCCAAAACTGGTATGCCTAGATAATGTATGAAAAATAAAATAGTTTCCATATTAATTAACAGATTTTAACATGATATTACAATTGACATTTTCTTTTTATTTTGTATTTTATGTTTATTAAATCTCGATAAAACTTTTAAGAAGGTAGAACAATATAATAATCATACAGCCAAGTTGTAGTAAAACGTCAAAAAACATTGTTACAGAGACACATCAATAAACAGACTGAAAACAAAATCTAATAATAATATTTATGAATAACAAATGTAACAACACAACAAATATATCCATGTAAAACAATCGACAGAAAATAAGGTTTCGCAATAAAGTATCAATCAATAACATGGATGATAATTTAATTTAATTTTGTGTTTTTCCATTATTATTATTATTAAACAATCTTATAGTAAAACTTTAATTACAATGTGAATGTCCTGTGTGGAATTTTGTTGCATGTTCCGTTATGTCACTATGCGTATGATTCAGTTCAGTATGATAATTTGTTTTAAGCAACGGCCTTAGATATATACGGTAGTGGCTGAAAGCCGATGACAGAGCTGATACTTCCATTTCACACTGAATTACATTTCATACGTGAAGAAACGGAATCGTTGCCCTCTGTTACTTAAAGTATGCTTATGTCTCAAGATCCATTAGTATAATGACTAGATTAATACGAATAAAAACAATAATGAAACATTAGTATTGCAAAGTTTTCATTTTGAGTTTTCATTCATTCTTGAAATTGAGAAATTGTTGTTTGTGCCCGATTTTTTATTTTTCTAGAAAAAGTGTTCTTTTGAATGTTAGAACGATACCCACTATAGTAATGAAATGAAAGGTGCACAACCCGTATTAAAACTAGGATCACCACCTTGAAGGAAGCTGAAAACATAGAAAAATTAAATCGCTTCAAATGCTTCGTGTATACTTTTCATAACTGTTTTTTTTTCTAGGCGTGGCGTGAAATAGATTAGCCGATTTATTTGGGTATGAAAATAGGTTTGTCATTTGTATCTCATAGAAAGGTATACCGTAAAATAGTCTTCAGCATACATATGAGAGCTTTATGTATGTTTTTAAAACAAGCCACTTATTAAATGGCTTTTTATTCTGGCGTTAGTTTAAATCCACANATACTAAGTTTTTTTTTTTTTTTTTTTTTTTTTTTTTTTTTATGAGTTCTAGAAAAAGTGTCCTTTTGAATGTTAGAACGATACCCACTATTGTAATGAAATGAAAGGTGCACAACCCGTATTAAAACTAGGATCACCATCTTGAAGGAAGCTGAAAACATAGAAAAATTAAATCGCTTCAAATGCTTTGTGTATACTTTTCATAACTGTTTTTTTTGTTCTAGGCGTGGCGTGATATAGATAAGCCGATTCATTTGGGTATGAAAATAGGTTTGTACATTAGTATCTCAAAGAAAGGTATACCGTAAAATAGTCTGCAGCATACATATGAGAGCATAATGTATGTTTTTAAAACAAGCCACTAATTAAATGGCTTTTTATTCTGGCGTTAGTTTAAATCCACACACGGCAAATAATTGTTTTACTTGAAGAAGTATGAATAAACAAATGTAATCGTTTTGGTAAAATATAACAATATAATGATTTTATATTATTGTAGTCGCATCATTTTTATTATTTTTATATATTATTTGTTTCCACTAACAACATATACACAATATATTATTTAACACAAAGAAGCATTTAAAGCACAGCCAGTATTTATCTACACGTAATACATAAATAATAACTAATCGCACTACCGTTCAATAGTCATCCGCTGAGTTGATTCGCCGCTCCACTGGCCACTTTCCGGATCCAGTTTTAACAATACTTTCTGGATAAATATGTATCACACATATGTCAGTTATATGGTCAACAGCAATTCCGGATTTGTGACATTGTTTATATTGTCTTTTGTATGTTGAAAACAACCATTTAATTGTGTGAAAAGTATTACTTAAGCACTTTTTATTTTTTTCAAATCGAGTTATTTAAATATTAATTTACGTACACCTTCATCCGCGACGTATGTTGGCATGTGATACATCCTTTTGCTGTAGCCAGTCGAGCATTACATTTTACGTTCACATTTGTTTAATCGTCATCACAACGCAACAAATACGAAAACAATTTTACATTCAATTGAATTTATTCTATCGAATCCCGTCGAGAATACTTGAAGATGACTATCACAGAATACAACGAGTATTTACAGCTTAAATTTGAAAGTAAAAAAAAATGATAACGGGTTTCCTAAGAGTGGTCACGAGACAAACAAGAGCTTTATTTGTGTGACGTCACAAAAATTCGAACGTCACAATTCGTTCTGATCTTGTTCATTAATCTCGTTTATGCATGTCTGACTGTGTGATATGGATACTGGTTTGTAATGTTATCTTCACTTTTGAATAAATTTACGAGCATGTCACTCTTGCTACAATTTACAGAAGGTATTTACAAGTGTTTTTCACTGTGTCGTACGTTTAAAAAAAGCATAATTATGATTATGAAACAATTGCCCATGTGCACTTTGTCTTAAACGTAGTTTTACAGAATGACTTTCGAATGATTCAAGCTTTGTCGTTGTCTCTTCTTTGTTCTTCGTACACTACGTTGTCTACAGATCTTATTCCTCACGTCATCCCTAAAGGTCCTTCCTGACTATACATATGCTAAGCAGTTTATAGCGTGATTTGACAATCTAAGTATATCCATGCAATACCCTATAGAGCACCAAGATTCAAACTCCATACAATCCGCGGATTTACTGAACGAAGAATTAATGATTATATAGAGTGTATACGGGAAGTGTGTTATAATATGTGTCGTGTTCTGAAAAAACTGGACAAATTGCTTGTGCGTAAAGTGTCATTCCAGATTAGCCTGTGCAGTCCGCACAGGCTAATCCTGGACGACACTTTCCGTCTAAACTGGATTTTCGCTAAGAAGAGACATCATTGATGTGAAAAATTACATAAAAGCGGAAATTGTCGTCCCTGATTAGCCTGTGGGGACTGCACAGGCTAATCTGGGATGACAATTTACGCACAAGCATGTTGCCCAGTTTTCTCAGAACGCGCCACATAAACGCCACGTTGACTGCCAGAAGATTCATTGTAACAGAATGGATTAGCCGTTGGTTTCTACCAATGGAGGTACGAATTTTAACCCCGATAATTGTGGCGTGTTCTGAGAAAACTGGGCAAAATGCTTGTGCGTAAAGAGTCATCCCAGATTAGCTTGTGCAGTCCGCACAGACTAATCCGGGACGAGACTTTCCGCCTAAACTGGATTTTTGCCAAGAACAGACATCATTTAAACGAGAAAATCCATAAAAGCGGAAATTGTCGTCCCTGATTAGCCTGTGCGGACTGCACAGGCTGATCTGGGATGACAATCTACGCATAAGCATTTTGCCCAGTTTTCTCAGAACACGACACAATTATGCTGGATACACTAATCACAACGAACGGTGCTAAAAAGAGAAACGAAAGAAAGGCATATCGTAAGAGATTGAAATATTTCATTTGATCTGCATTCACCAAGTCTAAATAGACGTAATGTATACTCCGGAAGTACTCCATAACAATAATGACACTAGCCAATACGATTTCGGCTATAATTGTTCTCTTAGTAGTGACGACATCCTTTTCTTTTAACGGAATCAAAACACTCGCTAGTCTTTGCATTGATATGAGTATCAAAGTCCACGCGCTGAGATCCACGCACGTCCTGTCGAAAAGGGTGAGAAATAAATAAAACCAAAACTCATCGCCACGATAAAATACGTTAAAAAACGGATGCTTGTAACAATTATGTCGAACACTGACAGAGTTCCAAAGAGGAAATACGTTGTTGAAAGTTCACTTTTTCGTTTGGACAAAACGACGGCAAATATGAGACCATTTCCAATTAAGGATGCTAACCAAATCAGTGAAACCAATCCGATAGTCATGTAAGCATATACTATTAATTCAATGTTATCCCAGTTTGTCTGATTAGCACTGACGTTATCCATTGTTCCGTGGAGCAAAAATCATGTTTTTTACACTTCACACAAATATTTTTTTCTCGTTGGGTGTTTTTCAAACTATTACAAAATAGAAGATATATATTTCAAATCACAGTGAACACCTATCAAACGAATTGTTCCTAAATCATGACTTAACGAGATAATCACTGTTTGTTTGTTGACCGAGTTAACGTTTATACATATTCCGACGTTATTTATATGGTTTTATTATTACGCAAATACGTCTGGTGTACTTGATCGTCTGTTTTAGAAATAAAGAACTTGGACAGAAAATAATGAGCATTAAATTATCAATTCATCTGAAGTTTTAATCCAATTAAAATGAAACCCCATCTTTCATGTTAAAATGTGTTAAAAGTTGAAAGAATGCAATACTTTCTTTGTACATGATTATCACAAATCTCGGTATCAAAGACAAAAGAAATTAAATTATCCGAAGAAAAACCATCAGACAACAATGTTCAATGAGAGCAGTGCGTGTTGTGCGCTATTAATGTAGTTTTGCATACCCGAGGTCTTTATTAGTATTTGTTTGTGATAGTTTTGATGTTTGAAGATCAAATATATTGTTCTCTCCGAATGTACATAAAGATATATCAATAAATGCCAACATATAAAAAAAGTAAACGCATATTGAGCTGATGTGTTCAAGAACTTCTAAAACACTTTTTTGATATTCAGAAAGTGTCTTTAGAATTGTTCTAAAGGGGAATGTCAATGTGAGGCGTAGGTGAGGTTAATATCGTTTCGTTTTTCTGCGGTGCATTTCATATTCAATTGTTTTAGGACTAAGTGTTTTAACAATAATTACAAAATAGTGCCAACTGGTTTTATAGGAAAAATTTATTGGGATCATGTATTGTATACATACATACATATATTCAATTTGCAATCAACTGTACATGTACTAACAAAATATACAAACAAAGGCAATGGAATGCTTAGACCTTGGTTTGTAAAATTTCAGTAACAACAATGTGTGTTTTACTATATATGGACAGTGATTTTTTAAGATAACAAAATAATGCCATGCTAAACTTACATAATGTGACTAGTATTTATTATATAAGGGTACTTAATACCATTATAATTTCGAAGGAAAACACCATAATAAAAAATGAATATCCGCTGCTTAAACAGGCGCTAATACTGGAGTAAGTTGGAAAAAAAATGGGCATCTTAAATAAAAGAAATGTTTGAACAAATAGGCCTTACATAATTATGGATAAACAATAACCATATTAAACCGTCATTAGATAACATAGCACTGATGATATTATAAATGAGCCTCGTTCTGGGCTTAATGACATGGAGGTAAAGTGTCGTCCCCGATTAGCACAGGCTTATTAATGACGACACTTTCCGCCTTATCTGGATTTTCGCAAGGAAGAGACTTTCTGTAAACAAAAATGCCATTGAAGCGTAAAGTGTCATCCCTGTGCACAGACGGCATAGGCCTATCTGGGACGACACTTTACACACATGCATTTAACCAAGGTCGATATTCATATCAATTCCAGCAGGACTCGCACAGCAGAACTATTCATTCTTGAAGGCTGAGCACGTATTGCATATTTTAAAACTAGTTTTGAAATCGAACCATACTTTCGCTCAATAAAACACAAATAATACAGAACAGAATTAAGATCAGACTAGCATCACACTAGTAGATATTAAACAAGGACGTTATTATAATAAAGACAGCGCAGACAGAATATGCAAACTAAGTCGTTAACATTTAATAGAAAACGATTATCATTTTATGTTACGTGTCTATTTTTTGACAGCCAACAATAACACAAATTTAAAGTTTCACATCCACACCAAATTAAAATAAACTGCAAAACATATACATATATAACGTTACGTTATTTTGAAAGTGAATGAAATGTATATACCTTGTTTGAAAACAAATGACAAATTTGGTTGGCAGTTGTTAACAGTTAATTAATCGTTTGTAGAGGCGATATATTGGCGAAACAGTTGAGTGGTATTTTCTTCTGATTCGCGACATTCTTAGAAACAGTATGTGAATGGTGAAGTCCGACTAGCCATTCTGTTACACTATATAAAGCATCAGGGCAGTATGTGAATGGTGATGTCCCATTAGCCACTCGGTTACACTCTGTATATCATCAGGGTAGTATGTGAATGGTGATGTCCCATTAGCCACTCGGTTACACTCTGTATATCATCAAGGCAGTATGTGAATGGTGATTCCCATTAGCCACTCGGTTACACTATATATAGCATCAGGGCAGTATGTGAATGGTGATGTCCCATTAGCCATTCGGTTACACTCTGTATAGCATCAGGGTAGTATGTGAATGGTGATGTGCCATTAGCCATTGGGTTACACTGTGTATAGCATCAGGGTAGTATGTGAATGGTGATGTCCCATTAGCCATTCGGTTACACTCTGTATAGCATCAGGGCAGTATGTAAATGGTGATGTCCCATGAGCCATTCGGTTACACTTTGTATAGCATCAGGGCAGTATGTGAATGGTGATGTCCCATTAGCCATTCGGTTACACGCTGTATTGCATCAGGGCAGTATGTGAATGGTGATATCCCATTAGCCATTCGGTTACACGCTGTATTGCATCAGGGCAGTATGTGAATGTCGATGTCCCATTAGCCAATCGGTTACACGCTGTATTGCATCAGGAAAGTTTGTGAATGGTGATGTCCCTTTAGCCATTCTGTTACACTCTGTTTAGCATCAGTGCAGTATGTGAATGGCGATGTCCCATTAGCCATTCGGTTACACTCTGTATAGCATCAGGGTAGTATGTGAATGGTGATGTCCCATAAGCCATTCGGTTACACTCTGTATAGCATCAGGGTAGTATGTGAATGGTGATGTCCCATTAGCCATTCTGTTACACTCTGTATAGCATCAGGGCAGTAGGTGAATTGTGATGTCCCATGAGCCATTCGGTTACACTCTGTATAGCATCAGGGCAGTATGTGAATGATGATGTCCCATTAGCCATTCGGTTACACTCTGTTTAGCATCAGGGCAGTATGTGAATGGTGATGTCCCATTAGCCATTCGGTTAAAACTCTGTATAGTATTAGGGCAGTATGTGAATGGTGAAGTCCGACTACCCATTTTGTTACACTATATATAGCATCAGGGCAGTATGAGAATGGTGATGTCTCATTAGCCATTCTGTTACACTCTGTATAGTATAAGGGCAGCATGTGAATGGGGAAGTCCGACTAGAAATTCTATTTAACTGTAGATAACATCATGAAGGCATGTGAATTAATAAGTCTGACCTTTACACTCTAGATAGCATCAGGACAGTATGTGAATGGTGATGAGCGAAAATACATTCTGTTATTCTCTAGTATTATGGCCTATGAATGTATCAATATATCCGAGGTTTTAATCATAGGAAAATGAAACACATGTTTCATAAGGGAAATGTGTTAATGTGTTGAAAGTTGAAAGAATGAAATACTTTCTATGTAAGTTTATTTCACGAATATCGTTATCAAAGACCAAAGAAATTAAATTACCTGACGAAAAACCATCAGGCAATATTCGATGCGAGCAGTGCGTGTTGTGCGCTATTTATCTAGTTTTGCATCCCCGATGTATTTATTATTATTTGTTGTTGATAGTGTTGATATTTGCAGATCAAAAACATTGTTCTCTCCGAATGTTCAAGAAGAGATGCTATCAATAAAAGCCAACATAAATAAAAAACGCTAGCGTTTATTAAGCTGATGTGTTCAATTTCTATTAAAACACTGGGCCGATATTCTGAAAGTGTCTCAGGAAAATTGCAAACTTTACTAAAGGGGAAGTCTGAAGCGACGTCAATATCATTTTGCAGTGCATTTCATATCATATTGTTGTATAGACAATCATTATATGACTAAGTGTTTAATAAAAAGTCAATTACAAAATGATGTCAACTAGTGCTATAAGTACAATTCACCGGGATCATATATTCTAAACATACATGTATTCCACTTGCAAACAACTGTACTTAGGAAGTATACAAAATATGCCTTGGAATGTTTGTATACTTGAGTTTGTAACATTTATATCAATAAAAACAGTATGTGTTCTACTATATTTAAACAATACTGTTATAAGATAACACAATGATGACATGGTTTATTACATAAAATATTTTTTTTTATAATGTTGCGGTTTTTTATTACAATTCTAAATTCGCAGGAAAACCGCATAAAAAAAATATCAGCTGCTAAAAATGCGCAAAAAATGGAGTAAATTACAATACAAATAACTGGGCATCTCAAATAAAAGAAATGTTGGAATAAATGGGCCTTTCAGAGTTATGGATAAACCAAGACCATATTAAGCTATCATAAGATAACATAAAACTGAGTTTATTATTATTCAGCCTTTTCCTGGGAAAACGGCGCTCAATGCATGTGCGTAAAGTGTCGTCCCAGATTAGCACAGCTAAACAATGACGACACTTTCCGCCTTATCTGGATTTTCGCAAAGAAGAGACTTCCTTAAAACGAAAAATGCCATAAAAGCGGAAAGTGTCGTCCCTGATTAGCCTGTGCAGATTGCAGTGACTAATCTGGGACGATACTTTACGCACATGCACTATACTCCGTTTTCCCAGAGCTAGAGCTAGACTCATATCAATTTAAGCAGTACTCGCACATTGTATATTGACGTGTCTGTTAAATTCTAAATTAAAAGGACACCCTTCAAACGTTACTTTTGCAGACATAATTAAAATTGTTCATGTCCACAAGCAATAAAAATGCAAAACATAGCAATATAAATATAACTACGTTACATAATTGTGTCGTGTTCTGAGAAAACTGGGCAAATGCTTGTGCGTAAATTGTCATCCCAGATTAGCCTGTGCAAGACTAACTTGGTTGGCAGTTGTTAACGCTTGATAAATATTTTTAGAGGCGATATAGGTGTGAAATACGTTCGTGTTTTTTTCTGATGCGAGACATACTAAGAAACAGTATGTGAATGGTGAAGTCCGACTAGCCATTCTGTTACACCTTGTATAGCATTAGGGCAGTATGTGAATGGTGAAGTCCGACTACCAATTCTGTTACACTCTGTATAGCATCATGGCAGTATGTGAATGGTGATGTCCCATAAGCCATTCGGTCACACTCTGTATAGCATTAGGGCAGTATGTGAATGGTGATGTCCCATTAGTCATTCTGTTACACTATATATAGCATCATGGCAGTATGTGAAGGGTGAAGTCCGACTACCCATTCTGTTACACTCTGTATAGCATCAGGGCAGTATGTGAATGGTGAAGTCCCATTAGCCATTCGGTTACACTCTGTTTAGCATCAGGGCAGTATGTGAATGGTGAAGTCCGACTACCCATTCTGTTACACTCTGTATAGCATCAGGGCAGTATGTGAATGGTGATGTCCCATTAGCCATTCTGTTACACTCTGTATAGCATTAGGGCAGTATGTTAATGGTGAAGTCCGGCTTCCCATTATGTTACACTCTGTATAGCATCGGGGCAGTATGTGAATGGTGATGTCCCATTAGCCATTCTGTAACACTCTGTATAGCTTCGGGGCAGTATGTGAATGGTGATGTCCCATTAGCCATTCTGTTACACTCTGTATAGCATCGGGGCAGTATGTGAATAGTGATGTCCCATTAGCCATTCTGTTACACACTGTATAGCATTAGGGCTGTATGTGAATGGTGATGTCCCATTAGCCATTCTGTAACACTCTTTATAGCATCAGGGCAGTATGTGAATGGTGATGTCCCATTAGCCATTCGGTTACACTCTGTATAGCATTAGGGCAGTATGTGAATGGTGAAGTCCGACTACCCATTATGTTACACTCTTGGTAGCATCAGGAAAGTATGTGAATGCTTAAGTCCGACTAGCCATTATGTTCTAGAGAGCATCAGAATAGTTTTTTGAATGGTAGAGTCCGATAAGCCGTTCTGTTATAATTTAAATAGCATCAGGACAGTATGTGAATGGTGAAGTCCGACTAGCCTTTCTGTTAAACTCTAGATAGCATCAGGACAGGATGTGTGTGGTGAAGTCCGACTAGCCTTTCTGTTTAACTCTAGATAGCATCAGGACAGGATGTGTGTGGTGAAGTCCGACTAGCCATTCTGTTAAACTCTAGATAGCATCAGGGCAGGATGTGTGTGGTGAAGTCCGACTAGCCATTCTGTTAAACTCTAGATAGCATCAGGACAGGATGTGTGTGGTGAAGTCCGACTGGCGATTCTGTTAAACTCTATACAGCATAAGGACAGGGTGTGTGTGGTGAAGTCCGATTAGCCTTTCCGTTAAACTCTATATAGCATCAAAACGGTATGTGAATGGTGATGTATTACTAGCCATTCTGCTACACTCTGTACAGCATCGAACCAAAATATGAAAATTTTGCGCGACTGGCCATTCTCTAGTATCATGGCCGTTGAAGATTTACGCAAAGTATTGAATTCTGATCTTCACACCTAATGACTATAATCTGTAAATTATATTCGGAGAATCTGATGAAGACCTAGCGCATAGCTATATATTCTGTTCTGAACATCTGATTAATATCTAATCAATAGCTATGCACTCTAATTTGAACATCTGAAGAATATCTAGTGCATAGCTATGCATTGTAATTCGAACGTCGGATGAAGATCTATTGCGTTGCTATGTACTCTTAAAAGAAAATATGATGAAAATACTGATGCATTCTTATTTCAACATCTGATGTTCATACAGTGCTCACTATGCTTTCTGCTGAACATCTGCTGATGGAAATAACATCCAACTTGCGGAACAGTATTAACATAACTAAATGGGTCAACATTCACAACAAGTTCATATACCTGCACTAAGAACATAAGTTGGTGGAGTATTTCATTTTGCTATTTTTTATAATTATGAAGAAGATATTTCTCATTCATATTATTTATATATGATACATTTTCAAAATATTATTTAAGCAGAATATATTGTATATATGTTTTACAACGGGAATGCAAGTCAACGATAGTTTGGAAGTGCCCTTGTATCTTGCAGTTTGCTTGAAGCGCTATACATTTCAAGCATACACGTACGGAAAAAATACTTCTATAGTATCGTCCTTTGCTGTGTAACTTTAGGCAGCGAACTCTTCTTATCTGCTTAACGCTGTTGCCACCTTGTAAAATGGGAATCACGAACATGTACTAGTTCGGTCAATTGTGAATAGTAAATATGTCCCCAATCTCAGTCTTAGATATAGATAGTATCAACCACAGGCCTTTGCAAAAATGAGAAAAGCAGGCCCTTCTCTATATATATTTATAGGATGTTTGCTATTGCTGGTTTGTCATTTTAGAGCTGCTTCGCAGAAGAAAGGCTTATCAGCCTACGCGCCCTTCTTCCTGTGTGATGACTTCAGGGTTCTCAACAACATGTCTTGGTGGTAAGTACAACTTCTTGTTTATAATGTATGGCTTCGTTAAGTTTTTGCTATGTTAGTCAATATTATCTCAATTAAAATAACTATATGGGAAAAGATTTAAGTGATTTAAATTCAAAAATATTTCATGACGCAATGGCTTCTTATACTTGCAAAGAAGGGGGAACTGTCCGGCATTGTAGTGCCCCTATGTATGCATAGCAACAATAATTTAATGATCATTAAACAACCTTTGAACCAATGTTTAGGATCTCATGATTGCAATTTCTGGACGTCAGAATTTCAACCAATGCTGACTGTCGCATAAGTTGGTTACCATGACTACTGACCATGTGATCTATAAACTGTTCCTACAGGTACGGCTGGGAAGACGCCTTAAACCTCTATAACCAGCACGTGACTCGCAAATGCCCCACACCTCACGCTCAAATGCCAGAGTTTGTCCCAATGATATGGAGCATGCATAGCAACAACTTCTCAAGGTGGATCCACATACCTAGTAATTCGAAATACGTGCTTGACTTCAACGAACCGGATGTGCATGATCAGGCGAACATGACCCCACAGGAAGCAGCGACCTACTGGCCCCTAATTGAGCACGCTGCCAGAGGGATACCACTCGTGGCCCCGGCTCCTGCGGCACAGAATTTTCATTGGCTAGATCAGTTTTTGCATTTGTGCCACAACTGTCGCATTGACTACCTAGCTGCGCATGCGTACAGTTGTAACGCAGACGAGACGATGGCGTATCTCCAGGTAAATTACATGATTCGCTCAAAACGATTAAATAAACACTCACGATTATGCCAGGGTGTCTTTGGTTGATGCAGATGCATATTAAAACGGCATTGATTTAAACATTCGGTTTAAACAGTGGCATTTTGATAGTTTACGTTGACATTTAACACATGAATACAGTATTCCTAGCGTCAACATATATGATTATCAATGTTTCATTTATCCTCGCGTATACCACAAACAATGCTTCCACAAACATATCAATTTAACGGAGACAATGTGCATCAGTTTACAGGCTTCACACCTCATCCATATTTCTTATGCTCGTTTTTATCCAAGAAACTGTACAATTGATATCAGAAGCAGATTTGGCATACAAACAAAATGTATAATAATACACGCGATGCACATTTATTCATGTTGCTTATCCATGCTAATGTTTGACAATGTTTTCATCGCAGAAGCTATACAATCGCTACCACAAGCAGATTTGGGTGACGGAGTTTGGCTGCGCCTATATGGCAGACGAAGACTCGCAGCTAAGTCTGATGCAGGCACTACTTCCCAGGCTGGAGGCGGCAGACTTTGTGTTCAGGTAGCTGATGCAAGACTTATCAACTCGAGAAACATTGACACAGAGATATTCTCGCTTAAATGTGAATTATTTTATTTAAGGCTAGTTAGCAATAGCCCATATGATACCGGAAAATACAAACAGCATGAATAGGTCGTATATCATCATGACATTATTATATATGATATGTATATTTTTGTTGTAAGTAATTGCCATCTTTATTATCGTCTTTAAATTATAATATACCATATGTGATTGCATATGTCAATGAAAGTATGTCATTTGTATGGATACTGCCGTCTCTGTATTGATGACTGAGTAATGGTTGTTGACAATGTTGCAGCAGTTTTTGATCGCAATCAATTACGCTCGCCCTACGACTTCAACGTTGGGCATTTGCTTAAAATCTTAGCATGTTATATTAGTTTGTTGTCATGTAGTTACTGGTACACTTATCTACACGTTTTTCGTTTACGTATCGTCAGCGAGAAAGCATTGTAAACACTTTGAATTTCAAAAAATTAAATGGAAGCAACTTAAAAAGTGAAACGGTAGTGCAGGTACTTATGGTTGAGTCTCAAAACTAGTAACATAGCGCTTTTACACAACATTCTAGATATTCAGTTATCGAATCAAATTCGTTCAATTCAGTTTAATAATTTTTAGTGCCATCGGCATTAATCCATGATCATGTCCGATAATGTCCTCAGAGATTGTCATTATTCTAATACACACGTGCAGATACTCGTGGTTCATGGCTCGGGTCAAGGACGATGCTGTGGGCGGGTTTGTGCGCACGTCCATGAGTCTGCTTACCCGGGATTCCCCTACTATCACGCGTCTCGGACACTTCTATAACGACTTCCAGCCCGGACATGGCAGCGTTCCTGTCGGTTAAACGAGTGTCGAAGCGCCTGTCCTGTTTTATGTATAATAATATATGATACAACTTTAGTAACTTCTCTGTCTATATATCGAAAGTTAATTTCCATTTGAAGCTTCCAGTTATCTGATTTTGATAAGTTATCATTTTGTTTTATTCACAAACATTTCTAAATCAGCAACTAAACTAATAAAATGGTGTTACACCGCAATCTCTTTTTGTTCTTGCACACAATAAGTAACCTGAGTTATTCACAAACAAAATTGTGCATACCTCAAATTTTGGTAAATTTAATTTTCATATTCGTGGTGAAATAGCTGTCTCAAAAGTTGCATTATTCTTACACAGAAACTTGCAGACAGACGAAATTTCACATTTAATATCGATCGGGTCGACATAGAAACGCACACGCTTGTGATTATATAATTATTTTTTTTTGTTCAAAGAACAAATACAGTCTTTATTATTATTATCGTCTTGGGTTTCTGAAAAGCAGCATGTGTTAATATGTTGGATCAGTAATATAATTATGTTTGATGAATAGATTGCCTTGAGCTCCCAGTACCTATTTGATAAGTCGTACTTACTCGTCAGAAACGAAACGATCATTTCTTGGCGCTTCTTTGTTCAAATTCAGAATCAAAACGCCAAATGCCAAGAAAGACTCTAGGTTAAATACACTAAATGCAGCTGTAATTAACACAATGTTGATATAAATATGTATTTAAATAAACTGCAATTTCAAACTTGTATGCATTTTCTTAAACAAAATTGTAATGATAATCAATTTGAGATATTGGTTTACGAATGTAGTTAACGTTGTTTGAGACGATGCTCTATTCTAACATTATTTGGTCAGGTTGTAGTATCTTTTGCAAATTCAAAGCTTTAAATTTAATATTAAAAGATGCATGACACATTATAAAATATTCTTAAATTAGGAACTTTAAACAACACTTATTCGAGTAAAANTATTATTATTATCGTCTTGGGTTTCTGAAAAGCAGCATGTGTTAATATGTTGGATCAGTAATATAATTATGTTTGATGAATAGATTGCCTTGAGCTCCCAGTACCTATTTGATAAGTCGTACTTACTCGTCAGAAACGAAACGATCATTTCTTGGCGCTTCTTTGTTCAAATTCAGAATCAAAACGCCAAATGCCAAGAAAGACTCTAGGTTAAATACACTAAATGCAGCTGTAATTAACACAATGTTGATATAAATATTTATTTAAATAAACTGCAATTTCAAACTTGTATGCATTTTCTTAAACAAAATTGTATTGATAATCAATTTGAGATATTGGTTTACGAAGGTAGTTAACGTTGTTTGAGACGATGTTCTATTCTAACATTATTTGGTCAGGTTGTAGTATCTTTTGCAAAGTCAAAGCTTTAAATTTAATATTAAAAGATACATGAGACATTATAAAATATTTCTTAAATTAGGAACTTTAAACAACACTTATTCGAGTAAAATAGTAGTATTCATATGTTATTTGGTCATTACGCATATAGCAGTAAAGAAGTCATACGTCGACCGGGCTGTATACGGTATGTAGACAACAGAACATTGTTTATGCAGCTATAGTGCCTACATAATTATAACAGATCATAGATTTGTGCTAACAATTTTCCATACACGTATTTAAAAAAAAAAAACAATGATGAAAAGCATAAAGGGGCGCCATTTGACAGGTCATATTGCGAAACAAGTAAAACCTTATTACCGTTTGCGTTTTCGTATCTGCAAACAAAACAATGCATATACAAAATTATTCTGTAACTTTCAAAATGTTCAATGAATCCTTTACGAATTAATAAGCTTTTAAATATTCATCATGTCATGTTAATTTATATGGTGTATGTACGAACAATGAATATGTTTGTATTTAAGCATGGATTTTTTACCATGCCAAGCAAAGAAGCAATCTTGCCCTAGTCCAGTATGTAACAAGTATATATGATGTCCTTCAACCAACCAAAGCAACATACACATTGCAAGCAGCGCGTTCTTTCTTTTCAGCAAATTATAAAACTATGATTTCAATTTTATATAAAAACAATCTGACACACCTACATGTTTAGGGTTCAAGAGGGCCTTATTGTTTTATTTACCGTCTTTAACACGCAACAACGGAAAAACAAAATGAAACTTAAATTTAAAAACAACCCACTAAATACAGCTAATTACTAAAACCTATAGAAAGAAACAAGAAGTGTATTTAGAAATAAAATTCAGAAACTGTGCTTCTTTCGATGCAAACATTGTTGTTGTTTTTAATTATACACATTGTTAATTTCATGAAAACCTAGCAAGACTATATAAATGTTGCACTTCTTTTAATTTAGTTATTATATATTGTTTCTTCAATTAGAAGATTTAATCATTTCCAAACGGCCCTAGGACACCGTGACTAGAAAAATGTTCAGCAACGATCTGATTTAGTTGAGTATTTTCATTTTTGTTTAATTTCTTCTGATACAGAAAAAACGAAATGTAAGTATTTCAAATTCACTTGTATATGTATGTTTATTTTGCAATTTCACTGGAACTTCTTTCTGCACTTGTGATAGTTACGTATACCTGTGTTGCATTAGAATATCATACACGAAAGAGGTCACACGAACAAGCCACTGTAAGTTAACACTGTAAACACGTGTTGTTACATCAAGAGAACTTATAGCAATATAATGTATGTGATTTCTTCCCGGGCTGGAGGCGGCAGACAACATGTTGATCTTTGTCAGATGCAGGCGCTACTCTCCAACCTGAAGGCTGTACAAAAAAATATGTGCAGCTAAGTCAGATGAAGACGTCACTCTGAGACTGCGTCGGAACTAGGCACTACGCCACCTTCCTGAGGCGGTAGATCACGTGTGAAGTTGCATCTGATGATGCAGGCGTTATTCCCCAGAGTGGACGCGACATACTAAATGTTCAGGTAGTAGGCTGTAATGATAATTTAAAAATAGAAGTGAGTGATATATTTTGCAAGATGTTGTTTTCTTATCGGCGTTCAAATAAAGATGACAACGTATATATTAAGGTAAAGTTAAAGCGACGCCTCCATAAAATATTGGTACTAGTAGTTGATGACACTTTTTTAATTCAGTGATTTATCGCAGCTGATTTCGGTCTTCACACGGCAATGCCATGATACACAAATGTTATCTAACGCCTGAGCATTGTGTTTTCATGTATTTGTTTTTTTGTTGGTGATTTTCGTGCAATCGGATTTGTCCATGATTTTTCGGCGCATTATTGTTTGTTTTGTTGAATACCAAACAGAATCTAAACCAATTTTTAAATTTTGAATTTCAATAAAAATAAGTCCGCATATTTGGTAAAAAAAAAAGACATTTTTAAATATAAATGTTGAGGTAATCTAAATCTGAATGGTTGCGGGCAAATTCGAAAAATTGTCTACTGTACGTGTTATTTTATAACCATGGACAAATATTGTGTTTTTGTTGCTTATATACCAAACGTTTTTCCACAACATTCAATGGCTATTGTTCAATTACAAATAGTATTGACAGTTGAACATATACACCAATTCACAATTGTGAAGTCATAACGGTTTCCATGGTAACCAGTTTTATAAATTGATTTTGTTAAAATCAACCGATGATCAAAAAGATAATTATGTAAAATTTATCATATCATAGATAAACATCATTAAATGACATGAATAATATCAACATTTACGTTCAAATATTCATAAAATCTAACATATTATAAAAAGTATAGGTTAAGATTCGACTCATAGTAAGCAACAACTTGATAAAAATATTAATATTTGTGTAAACATATATAATTAAATTCACGAAATAATCTTTTTTTTTTCGTTTTCACAAACATTGACAGTGTTTCTTGCAGTAGTAAAACTATGAAGAACATATTAAACATTAATAACTTAAATCGGTTTTCATCGTAACCGAAATGTTAAAAATACAATAAAAACATATTACATTTGAATGGAAGAAAATAACGAGTTTGATGAAATATGTCCACGAACATAATATTAACATAAGAGAACAATATACATATACATGAGGGGCATGACTCTTGTCAGTTAAGTTTTAGCATACAATTTAATTACTTCCCTTTATCTTTAACATAATTATAATAATAATAATAATAATAATTTTATTTGTGCACATAATAAAATACTACAATCCATATAAACAATTTTTAACAATACAGAAATATCACAGATAGTAACCATCATAGATAATAATACATATGTATATATATATGGTTAATATTCTATATCACTTTATCACACTTATTGGTCAAAATTAAATTATATTGAAATATAGATATAAAAGTGCACTGGATAACCCGTAAAGTTTTGACGAAAGATCGTACAAAACTTATTTCCAACGGGGTCCAAAGCCGTCACATGTAGATCTGAGTAACGTAATATTATATCATACATTCGTAATATATGATGGAATAAAATGACAACGGTCTCACAATGTCATATTATAGTAATAATAAAATAATTATTGTTTTTAAATACGAAAACACTTCGTATGATGATGAACATGACAGAATTGCATAAACACAGTTTAAAAATGTATAACAAAATGGCTTACAGTTTAAAAATGTATAACAATATGGTTTACATTTTAAAAATGTATTACAATATGGTTTATAGATTTAAAACAAAACGATAAAAAGTTAATAATACAGATACTCTTGTTTCTCAACTTTTTCCATTTCTTCTAATAAATGTTTCTTTACAAGTTTTTTGAACGTATTTTTAGACTTTGTGCATCTTATATTTTTTGGCAAGTTATTCCAGTCTTTTATTGCATTATGGTAAAAAGATTTGGAAGTAAAAGTATCAACTGGATGTACGTGATAATCATCCTTATCATTAGATCTAGTCCCGTGCGAGTGGATATTACTACATTTAGTGAAATTGTTGTGCATATAACTGGGAGCTATATTGTTAAAAATCTTATATACATGATTAATTCGCAATTGTTTACATCTATATTCAATATTCAAAAATGTAAGATCCTTAAAATCTGCAACACGAAGTGATGTTCTACAATGGTAGTTATGAATAAAACGTACAATTTTGTTTTGAGCTACCTGCAGTTTCTTTTTTAAAGTTTGTGTAAGACAACAGAACCAGGAAGATGATGCGTAGTCTAGATGGCATTGTATTAAGGAATTACAAAGAGTCTTTCTAAGGGACTTATTTAAAAAACTTTGTTGACGATATACAAATTTAATTCTTGAATTAACTTTACTTAAAATACTATCTACAATAGATGTACCTGACAAATCTGAATCTAAAAATGAACCGAGATATTTTACTGTACTTGTAGATTTTATTTCCTGGCCATTATCCACCTAAATCAGGTTTCAATACCTTCACTACAAAGGTTGTGTTCATCAAGGAAGAAGCTTGAAAGATGTATCTAAATTAAAGGAGGCGATAAAGTTGGCAAAATTTTGAAAAGGAGCTAAATGTAACCATGATTGACACCAAATATTTTGTAATTATAGGACAGGTGAACATCCAGAAACACTTTAACGACGAAAATATAGTTCATGAATAAGTAAATGAAATATCTAGTCATTCTTTACTTCGGCACTTGTGGTTGGGGACATGCTTTTTCAATTGCAGACTTTTGGGCAATGTTTGTTTAACAAATACCACGAAACAGATTTGCCATAGTATGATCATTGTCTTTCAAAAGGTCTCATCTGGAGAGAATACGTACTGCTTTCAGTGTTACGCGCCAAATTTTTATTTCGGCATCAAGACACGGAGAAACTTGCTAACACACACAATGTTCATGAACCAGTTTTTAAGGTACAAATTTCACTCAAAGAAAAGTATGTGCTCTTGCATAATTAGTAAACACGTGCGGTTCGAATGGATTGTTCTATATGTCGACTATGTTTTTGGTTCAAACAATTACATTTACAAATACCTGACTCCAGAATTGACAGCGTACACATGTTTGTGCGTTTTTATTTAAAAGGACTGATATGCATTAAGATATGTGTCGTGTTCTGAGAAAACTGGGCAAAATTCATGTGCGTAAATTGTCGTCCCAGATTAGCCTGTGCAGTCCGCACAGGCTAATCAGGGACGACACTTCGCGCCTAAACTGGATTTTCGCTAAGAAGAGACATCATTTAAACGAAAAATTCCATAAAAGCGGAAATTGTCGTCCCTGATTAGCCTGTGCACAGGCCAATCCTGGATGACAATTTACGCACAAGCATAATGCCCAGTTTTCTCAGAACACGACACATATGTGTAACTCCTCCATTTACTCTGTAATTGATCAACCATAAACAATCTTTATCAAGACTGTTATTCTATCAGTTGACTCATCAATCGTTAATTGCACTTTTCCTCTTCATATAATGTGTACGGATCATCGTCGATAATGCTTGTTGCCATAAGACCACTGAAACAGCAATTCCAATAAACTAACCGTGAACAAAAGTCTAGTCGTGATTTTTTCAATTTTTCAAGAAGTCAATTTTTTTAGCGAAAGAACATATAGCTAAACAACAAGAAAGGCTATGTATTTCCTTATAAAAAGGCAAACTTATTATGTTTACAGATTGACGTATTGATCGATCTGTTTGATAAAATGGTTAATCTATTTTGCTGAATGAATGTGCAGTGTGGAGCTATAGAAACAACCTTGTTTTAGAAAATGTCCGATATAAATTTTCGAAATATATTTATAATGTCAATACTAATACGCTCAACGATATGATGGCGAGACTGTTGTTAAACGTTCAATACTATATTGATACACAAATGATATGTTTTGGTCAAAGCAATTTAGTCTATCGTGTCAAAAAATGTCAGTCACTGTATATAACATCATACTTAGTATAAGAGTATGATCCAATATTAGGAGTTAATGACTTTCAATGGATTAAGCATAGTAATATCTTAATCAAGTGTGGAATGACCAATATTAGGAGTTAATGACTTTCAATGGATTAAGCATAGTAATATCTTAATCAAGTGTGGAATGACCAATGTAAGGAATAACCACAACATCCCAAATTATATCTGGCTTAAATCAAAAGCACCATTGAAGGTGTTTAATGGTACAATTTATTAAAAACTTCCCGAGAGTGTTGTTACTATACAAAAAAACAAGATACGTGTTTGAAGATTACTTTTTCAAAAAGCCATCATAATTTTTGAAATATATAATAAAAGTCCGATAAAAAAAATCACAAATTCCCAATTGACGTAGGAAGCTGGAACAACATGCAATCTTATGATAGAACACGTGCTTTATGTGATAAAAACTGTATTGGGGATAAATGTTATTAGTTATTAGAATATGACATGAGTTTACAATAATAATCTGATACACTACAACAAGCTGCCAGTACATGTAAGAAATACGCGGGATTTTGGGAGATGTAAAATAAAGAAAGCTTAACGAAAGCCTTTAACATAATTGTATATGTTTAAAATGTTTAACAAAACGCCAAAACAATCGATCATTTTAATGCATTGCGTACTCTAGTCACCACATGTCATGACCCACAGCTGTCCTTTTTGCAACCCGGTACATGGCTGGCAAATTTGATACAATATTCAAATTTTGTAACAACTGTACGACCTTAACATGCAATATCAAATACTTTTTTTGTAAAATAAATTATAAAGCCGCATACTTATACTATAGATAATTTGTTCAGCCTTTAGCCTTTGAATATCTGACAACAATTTTACATGTACACGGGTGGAATAATATTCACATGGCAGTGCCNTGCCCCCCCCCCCCCCCGACTCTAGCACCAATATCAAAACAGTAAACGAGCTTTTGTCTTTAATTCGCTAATGGCGATTCATATTACCATTCCACTTTAGAATGTCGGAAGATTAATACGTTGCAATGTGGCATTCTAGTATTGCTAAATTGCTTAACGCATATTTGGCATTCGCGGAAACAAAAAGTGAAGTTCGTTTCATGGGTACTCATTTTGTGAAGCCTTTCAAACGTATCTTACTTCGCGTGTTTGGAGACTTTATATTTTTTAATCTGTATAATAAAAGCAGTTTATATATGTATTTGCATGCTTGTCGTACATAAAGGGTTGTGTTTGAAAACATACTACGTCATAACTCTTATTAAAGAATAATAAAGCCATAAAAAAGATATATTGCTATCAAGACGACAGTAACGCTCATCAACAAGCTAGAATCGATTTTAAGTTGACCAGTGTGTATGACAGAAAATGTACATACAATATTAAAATAAAAAACAATCTCATTAAATTTTATAATTTTCTTCGTGGTATTCTGTTTCTCGAAATAGTGAGGATTATCTCAACCATTCCGCCCCTCCCCTTCCCTGTCGGCATTTATCAGCGTCGACCCCGTTCCATATCGCCAATTATTATGACCGATAAAGCGATTACTGTTGTAAACGCTTTCATGGTCATTGTGTTCGCTTCTTTTGTTTAGTTTTACCTTAATAATAAGAAAGAAGAAAACGACTGTATATATAAAACTTTAAACATTTGGTCCCTAAAGAACCAGTATGTACATTCTGCAATTTCTATTTTCACACCATTTATGTTTGCACAACATATCTAAACTGTTATTCGACAGGTAAAGATAGTGTTCAAAAGAAGGAACAGAATAACGTACACGTATGTTCGATAACAAGTTTAGAGCATGTCCATTAGTAAATGCATTGTTTTTATTATGGGATAAGCATAACGAATGTGTTGATACTAGTGTAGTAATGGGACAGGCATTTGTATTAAAATATACAATATAGTGAATTGTAAACATCGTTAACGACGTTTTATTCAACATGTACTACACGGTTTGTTACAAAATCGATATTTGACTTCATCAGTCTAAACTATAGTTGTTGGCAAAAGCGTAAGAACGCCTTAAGTGATGGATCGTTGGCAGTAATTTATTACGACTTAAAGGGACTGTAAACCACGAGTGACGAAAAAGAAAAGTTTTAAAATACCGTATTTTTTACAATTATTAGTTTATATTGATTAAAATATAACGATTGGTTTATAACATTACTTGAAAAAAAGTTTTTTTTTTTTTATTTTTACTTTATTTTTGTATTTATTTATATTTACTGGGTATGCATACCACGTAACTACCAGTTAACTATAAATAACGCAAGTAGATTGATCATCATCGCCACGTGGTAAACCCAGGAATGCAAATTGTGCATGCGTAGTGAATTGTATATATTTTATATATAAAATGATCAATCTACTTGCGTTATTTATAGTGTGTATATTGTTATGTCATATATTTTCGCGATGTACTTTCGATTTCACGTCGCGGAATTTTATTACCGAATATACTTAAAATATGAACTTTTTTCAAGTAATGTAATATACCAGTCGTGATATTTTAATCAATATAAACTAATTATTGTAAAAAATACGGTATTTTAGAACTTTTCTTTTTTCGTCATTTGTGGTTTACAGTCCCTTTAAATGAAAGAGTCAATAAAAATCATTTTACTTCAATGTTTACTCCTAAATAAGGAAGAATTGTTTGCGATGTGCAACCTGTTTATTCTTTCGTGCTACCCTTACCATTTCAGACTTGACATTCAAGTATAGGTTTCAGATTCAGTTTCTTCTGTATTCAATAGTGTCCTACTTGCAAAAATGATTGGTCTTATTAACAATTACAACATGAAAAGTATTCGACGATTGAAATGAAAACTTTTTATTAAATAACCCATGTTAAAAGTTACGGTTTTCTCGTATTGTCTTTCGTTCATGAAAATTATTGAACGTGGATATGTTTAACTATAGCCTTTGTATTATTATAAAGTTACACCATAGTAAATACATCACTTCGTTTGTATCCTTCTGAATTTGATATATTTTGTTTAGCCTGGCCCTTATTTCTCTGGAGTCTCGATTAAGAACAACTGGCTCAAGTCACGTATTCCACCGGTTCAAATAATTGTTTAAGTTGATGATGTTGTAAAAAATAGCATTTAAGGAGTTAAGTTTTGTTTAATTGTTATTTTAACATTATAAAAAATATAGAGAGCTTTTTGCATACTTTATTAATGTAACAATATATTTGTTTGCAGACGCAAAAAAAAGGCCGATTGAATGGCAAAGTATCTTTAAATTTAAAGAAGTGTGTGTATTATTTAATACAGTCGGTGAATTATCTAAGTATAATACATGTTCTTTAAACACAAAATCTGTATTTCCAAGTCATTGCTAGGTTTAACTTTGCCTTGCACATTTGTACGTTTATGGTGGAAACATCTGTGCACATCGTACTCTGTTATCATTTGTTCTGATATAGAATCTAGATTGTTGCCAAAAACTGCTGTCTTATAGATCGTACAGTCTATTTTAAATATTAACGGCGTCTCTAAATACCTTTATATATCGAGGAAAAACCCACAGGTCGCGCGAGGATAGCAAAATGTCAAAAGCAAAAGGGAATTTATTATTCATGTACTCACTTCTAGGATGCTTGGCATTGTTGGTTCTCCAGTCTACAGCTGCTTCTCAGAAGAAAGGCTTATCAGCATACGCGCCATTCTTCCTATGCGATGACTTCAGGGTGCTCAACAACATGTCTTGGTGGTAAGTTAAACTTTCTTGTATACATTTCATTCAGTACATTAAGAATTATATAAGTTAAATTATGTATATATGTACATATTTTAATGATTCAAACTTTAGAATATATCTTGATGCAATTAACACTTAAAAGGATATCCGATATGTACATGCAATTTTATACGCTTGGCGAGCATTAATTTAAATGTGTATAAGCAACAGTTGTATTGGTTGAATTTGCATCCAATGCTGCCCACCCAGGTGTTTCGCATGATTAATGACTACTATGACGTTTAAAACAAAATAAAGGTACGGATGGGAAGACGCCATGAATCTGTATACCCAGTACGTCACCAGCCAATGCCCCACACCGCAGGCTCACATGCCCGAGTTTGTCCCAATGGTATGGAGCATGCATAGCAACAACGTATCCAAGTGGATCCACATACCAAACAACTCGAAATACGTACTAGGCTTCAACGAGCCAGATCATCGCGATCAGGCAAACATGACCCCGCAGGAAGCAGCGGACTACTGGCCCATTATTGAGAAGGTCGCCGGGGGAATACCACTCGTAGCACCGGCTCCGGGGGCCCAGAATTTCCATTGGTTGGATACCTTTTTGTATTTGTGCCACAACTGTCGCATTGATTACTTCGCCGCGCATGTGTACAGCTGTAACGCAGACGAGACAATGGCGTATCTTCAGGTAAACGATGTCATTTGAATAAAAAGATAAATACAACTTTAATGTTGGGTCATTACTTTTTTGGTTGATTCAGATTTGTCATTCTCTTATGATTTTGAAATAAATTTTCGGAGTATAAAGTGTCAGTTAAAAATAAGTTTGTTCAATTATCCCTAAACAATCTATAATTACCCCATACATGACACTCAAAACAATATGCCTGACAAAAAACGCTCATGTTTATGGAGCTTGATCTCGATTTGCCTCGCAGAAAAGTACAACTGCTGCCAGAAGTAGATATGGTCGACGTGAAAACTCTACATTAATATACACGATTAACTCAGGCTTATTTTGTGCATCGTTATTTTAATCGCAGATATGATACAACAGCTACCACACGCATTATCGACATTAAAACGTAAATTAACATGCACGCATTATTCTTCATTAATTTGGCTCGTTTTGTTTCACATCAATTCATTTTACTCTTGCTTATTTGTATGGCTAAAACGTATTTTGCAAATCAATTCTTATTTTTGGATGCGCTTTCATCGCAGAAGCTCTACCATCGCTACCACAAGCCGATCTGGTTGACGGAGTTTGGCTGCGCCTATATGGCAGACGAGGACTCACAGCTGCGTCTGATGCAGGCACTACTTCCCAGGCTAGAGGCGGCAGACTATGTGTTCAGGTTCTATAATTTATTGACAAGATCAATAACTTAGAGTTTACGTTTGAAATATATCGTTCCCTTGGTACCCTTAAATCATTACGACGCAGTAGATTTAAATACATGCAATCATGCAGCACATTTGTTCCATATATATGTAATCACAGACATGTCCAAAGCTAGAGGGATTCATTTCCTTATTCCACTATACATGTGCAGATACTCATGGTTCACGGCCCGGATCAAGAAGGATACTGGTGGCGGTTTCGTGCGCACGTCCATGAGCCTGTTGGCCCCGAACTCGGCCACCCTGACGCGACTCGGGCACTTCTACAACGACTTCCAGCCAGGACACGGAGCGGGCAGCGTCCCCGTCGGCTAGCTACTTGTACAGTGGGATATGCCATTGTCGTGTGTTATTAAATTGTGCTTACTACGAATAAATATACGAAGTCGCAGCCGATTTATGTAGTACTATATCAAAAGTAATAAAGAGTACTTTTTTTAAGTCGGCGTAATGCGAGTTAAGTATATGAAACCATATGTCAGAGCTTTCAACACTTTAAGTAACAACAGGCAGGTATACTTGCGTTGGACGCATCCTAGTAAGTCTGACTGTATGTGCGTAAAATCAGGTATTCACAAATATGTCTTTAACACATTTTTTTATTGAGAACATACAATAACTCACGTTCACCTACATCGCTGAAAGTTTTCTCGAAGAAAAATGTTATGGTATTAAAAATAGTTCGCACTGAGAAAAACTAGTGTTACTCTCGGTGGAAGTTAACCGAAAGGCATACAATAAAAAACCCGGATATAAATGAAACAGTTCTTATAAAAAAAATCTGGAATCAGTTATTTATGAGTATATAACGACTAAACATTCAATAAGACATCGGGGGAGAATCGACTCGGGATTTATTTTTCAATATGTATATGGTTGTTGTACACAACAACAACGACAACAACATGTGTATACAGAGTTATCGTTCATGATGTCTTCGGCGTAAACATGTAAAATTGAACAATTAGGTCTAGTGCGTAGCATCGATTGCTTTATTCAATGATAGAAGATCCGTGACTGTCCGGCTGGAAGTCGTTATAGAATTGGCCAATCAACGTCAAGGTGGAGGCGTTGCTATGAAACAGACTTGCAGACTGGCGAACCCACTTGGTTGGATCAACGTGAGATATTCTACCAGAGAACCAGGAGTAGCTGGAAGTGAAAATCATAATGCGCATGCGTCGTTGTAAGACAGCACACCTGTTTCATGTTAAAATTGATTTTGTTGTTTATGAAAAGTGATTATCATAAAAACGTGTCACACCTAAAGGTACTTAAGTGTCAAAGGTCAAACAGATGCATGTATATGTCAAACATGTTACACTTAAATCTGCAGGTCAGCCAAACCTTCTTGTAGTCCTTCAGCCAAGTACCCAAAATTGAGGTGGGGTGTACCAGTAAGGAGGCAAAAATACACCTATATATCTTGGAAGATGCATGCCAGTAGCATACGAAAATGGTTGATAACAGTCTGGTACTGCCAGCTTTTGGTATGTTTTTTTCTCCTTTGAAGATGGGGCATCAATCAGCTTAATTTTCATAAATTGTAAACTTTACCACAATCGGACATCCGGAAAGTTTTTTTTTCAAGATGGCTGCCAAGATGGCCGCCAAAACCTATTCATGATCATAACTATGTAACTATACAATCAAATTTGATGAATTTGGTGTATATTCCTAGGTTTCAAGGGGCGAAGAACACATAAAGATCATTAGACATTGTTTAAGTGTACAATAGTACACACAAATCAAACATGGCATCCAAAATGGCCGCCAAGATGGCCGCTAAATCCTATAAATGATCATAACTATGTAAATATCCACTCAAATTTGATTATTTTGGTGGCTATATATGGATTTCAAGGGGCAAAGAGCACATCTTGATCATCATACATTGTATAAGTTTATTATATTACACCCAAATCCAAAATGGCGTCCAAAATGAACGCCAAGATATCCACCAAAACCTATAAATTATCATAACTATGTAACTATCCACTCAAATTTGATGAATTTGGTGTATATACCTACGTTTCAAGGGGCAAAGAACACATAAAGATCACCAAACATTGTTTAAGTTAACAATAGTACACACAAATCCATTATGGCGTCTAAAATGGCCGCCAAGATTGCCGCCAAAACCTATTAATGATCATAACTTTGTAAATATCCACTCAAATTTGATTATTTTGGTGGATATACATAGGTTTCAAGGGACAAAGAACACATTAAGATTATCAGACATTGTTTAAGTTTATTATATCACACAAATCCAACATGGCGTCCACAATGGCCGCCAAGATGGCCACCAAAACCTATTAATGATCATTACTATGTAACTTTCCACTTAGATTAGATGTTTTTGTTGTCTATACCGAGGTTTCAATGGGTAAAGAACACATTACGATAGTCAGACATAGTTTAAGTTTATTATGTTACAAAGAAATCTCACATGGCGTCAGATGACACAATACGAAGAACCGCAAGTCCATTACTTTTGACGTGATGATTGTTATGTGAAACGCCATAGTTTGGACCTGCCGCGATTTGTTGATTTTGACAAGAGGATCGATACACTGAATTAGCAGGGAATGATGCGTATATTGCAGTACCCTGGGCTGTTTTCAGTCAAATTCTTGCCTATGATTAATATGTACAATGGGGACAAAGCGTGCATTCTGTCAACATAAGTCTTAGTTTGCCACAACCTTCACACCATTGTAACGTTTGACCAGCCCTTGTATTGGAAGGCTTCCGAAATCACCATTGATGCTCAACAAAGTAGTTGAAAATGTTGTTCAGAATTAAGGATGTTTCATAAACGTATGAACTTGCG